>KZ308418.1:1486809-1509114 GCA_000376725.2 Ladona fulva
GGGTATATATACTCATCCGGCGGCTCCTTCCTCATCTCCTGATTGGTCAGAATATTCTCTCTTCTGATTGGCCGTTCTGGTTGTTTGCATTTTCCGTATTGTTGGATTCCAGCTTTTACTTAGGAAAATTCCCTCGTCCTTATTCAAGTTATTTTCTTGAAGGCGAATTTCTATTGTAAATAGAAATATAGCAATATAGAATAGATACAATATAGAATTCTAAATATAGAATAGCCTCCTTGTAAATGCGGTCCCAGAACCCATTACCTCTGCATAACATCTTGGTCTTGGTTAGATCTACGTCATGTTTTTCAGTCAGGGTATGTTCGGCTATAGCTGACTTTTCGGGTTGTTTTAGCCTAATGCATCTTTCATGTTCTTTTAAACGGGTCTCTATCGTTCTGCTTGTTTCTCCGATATATTTGCGTCCACATTGACAAGGAATACTGTAGACCCCAGGAGTTTTTAGGCCCAAGTCATCTTTGGGGTTGCCTATGATGGAATTCACCTTCTTGAAAGGTTTGTGGACCGTCTTGATGTTGTGTTTGGCCAGAACCCTGCCTATTTTTCCCGATACATATGGGAGACAGGCAGTGGCTGTTGGCTTCTCTTCTTCTGTGCCCTCGGTCTCACGAACGGCTCTTTTAAAGGCGCAGTTGATGTTCTTCATGTTGTGCCCATTTTGTAACAAATTCTTTTTCAAATGCTCCATTTCCCTAGGAAGGTTTTCTTGGTCCGAAATGCTGTGGGCACGATGGACTAGCGTCGAGAGTACTCCCTTAAGTTGAGTCGGATGGTGATGGCTGTTGTCGGTCACATATCTGTCCGTATGTGTTAGCTTTTGATATACGGAGTTGCTGATTGATCCATCCGGTTTCCTCTTCTGTTCTCAAAAAGGGACTTAATTTTGCACTGACACCGAGGAACATACCTTACCAAGAGTTTATTGGTGGTGTGGAGCAAGCTATTCGGGTACTTCCACAAGAAACCGCTGAAGAAGTAAGAGGTAAAATTGGTTCGGTACTTGAAAAGGCTAAACCACCAAAACCAAATTTGACTAGGGATGAACGCCAAGCCATCTTTAAACTCCGCAAAAACCCAAACATTGTCATCCTACCAGCAGATAAAGGGACTGCTACGGTGATTTTACCATCCGTGACATATCATGAAAAGAACAGGAATATGTTGGAAGACAAAACTTACCGCACAAGATCCAATGATCCAACAGAATCCATCACGAAAAAGACCATCACCTTACTCAATAAAGCAAGACTTCCGGATGAAACCATCAAATGTCTCCGACCACAAGCACCGGTTCCACCAAGACTGTACGGGTTACCTAAAGTTCACAAGGAGGGGGTCCCCCTGAGACCGATTGTCAGTGCTATTAACTCCCCTACCTATCATCTGGCGAGATACTACTGTACTACAATACATCGAAAGTAAATGGGTCATTTTTATATCGAAATTAATAAGATGTGAAACATTTGATTTTGGGTGTACGTAAATAACGAAGATTTTCTCCTATGTTACATATAACTGAATCAGATTCAGGAAGACCAATTTCTGAGTAAGGTTACCAGCACTTTCTTTGCGCTCTTTTCCCTTTAATTCTCTCTTTCCCCTTCACGAGAGGCCTAATCCTTCTTCTCCTTAGCCTCTTTTATTCGTACACGCACGCACCCTTTCCCTTCAAGGATTCGCCCCAGAAATCTCGAAAATGGAAGATAAGAGAAAGGGAGAAGGAGAAGATGGATTCGAACGGTGAGAGACGCATGAAAGATATCTTTCGGAAACATGACGAGGGAAAGGATAAACGGAATGGAGCTGAGAGTCGGATGAGGGCTATCAGAGAAAGATGGAGGGAATGATAAAAGGGGTTATTTTTGTTTTTCGAGGCTTTGAAGCACGAGAGGAAATTCCGTGGTCAGCTAATCAGTTCTCGAAAGGGAATCCGAAAGGTGAGGCTAAGAAAGGCTAAATGATTTTCACCAGGCAAGGAGTTCCTTTTACGAGGGTCTTCTGCCACGTTGATGAATAGTTTCTTAAAAAATCTTTCCTTCAGATCTGAGAAAATCTAAGGTGCGTTGATATCCGATATTCCCGTTAATCATCAATCAAGGGTTTGATTTCTTAATGAAGTAATATACTTGTATTGCAATGGCGAAACCGCTGGAATCAAAGGTTTCTAAGGCACAGAAGAGAAATTGATTGTTGGACTTCAAGACATTTGGACTTTCCTGAAAGTGATACTAATTAATCGAGTACGTGAATAGTAATAATAATATTGACTTTATTAATCATTATTATTTAACTATTATTGATTTTGGTTCTTGATTTTGGTTGTTGAGATTCTTGCAATTAAGCTTTTTCAAGTCAAGAACGCAAACAACCATGTCGGTTTGAATCAGGGCTCGAAATCCGGCGTTGCACGTCTATCCCTAACCTCTACACCAGCTAAGGTGACATTGATGGAAAGGAAGGTTATTAAAAAAGGAATATTAACTTCTCTGGATGGATATTTATTCATGCGAAGCATTGAATAAAACTTAAGACTAAACTCAGTAACGAAGGCAGTATGCTTACTAAATTTCGTACGTAACTACAAGAAAAAGTACCGATAATTATTTAAAAAGGATTTAAATACTCGGAAAAAGAGAACTGTTAAGTCAGTGCTATAAGTGGTGATCATAAAATGTGTTGGGTAATGCTAAAATCTCGATGTATCATGAGAGCTTTCATATTTCACCGAGAAAATATACTAACACAGATATAGTAATTTCAACACTAAAATTAACAAATATATTTGAAAATAGAAGATAAGGAAATAATCCGAAGAAAGTTATACGTTTTAGCCTAAGATGTAACTTGGCATCGGAATGTTAAAATTTAATAATAATCAAATAAACAGTATTATTATGAAGAGTTTGATGTTTTCCCGGTGTATGATGCTAAGAAATTCTTCTCGGGTAGACAACCGGGTTAGTTCTTCGGTGTAAACCGACGTTTCGGCAACGTCCTCTGCTGCCATCTTCAGGGATGTGCGTTTTGCCGGGTATATATACTCATCCGGCGGCTCCTTCCTCATCTCCTGATTGGTCCGAATATTCTCTCTTCTGATTGGCCGTTCTGGTTGTTTGCATTTTCCGTATTGTTGGATTCCAGCTTTTACTTAGGAAAATTCCCTCGTCCTTATTCAAGTTATTTTCTTGAAGGCGAATTTCTATTGTAAATAGAAATATAGCAATATAGAATAGATACAATATAGAATTCTAAATATAGAATAGCCTCCTTGTAAATGCGGTCCCAGAACCCATTACCTCTGCATAACATCTTGGTCTTGGTTAGATCTACGTCATGTTTTTCAGTCAGGGTATGTTCGGCTATAGCTGACTTTTCGGGTTGTTTTAGCCTAATGCATCTTTCATGTTCTTTTAAACGGGTCTCTATCGTTCTGCTTGTTTCTCCGATATATTTGCGTCCACATTGACAAGGAATACTGTAGACCCCAGGAGTTTTTAGGCCCAAGTCATCTTTGGGGTTGCCTATGATGGAATTCACCTTCTTGAAAGGTTTGTGGACCGTCTTGATGTTGTGTTTGGCCAGAACCCTGCCTATTTTTCCCGATACATATGGGAGACAGGCAGTGGCTGTTGGCTTCTCTTCTTCTGTGCCCTCGGTCTCACGAACGGCTCTTTTAAAGGCGCAGTTGATGTTCTTCATGTTGTGCCCATTTTGTAACAAATTCTTTTTCAAATGCTCCATTTCCCTAGGAAGGTTTTCTTGGTCCGAAATGCTGTGGGCACGATGGACTAGCGTCGAGAGTACTCCCTTAAGTTGAGTCGGATGGTGATGGCTGTTGTCGGTCACATATCTGTCCGTATGTGTTAGCTTTTGATATACGGAGTTGCTGATTGATCCATCCGGTTTCCTCTTCTGTTCTCAAAAAGGGACTTAATTTTGCACTGACACCGAGGAACATACCTTACCAAGAGTTTATTGGTGGTGTGGAGCAAGCTATTCGGGTACTTCCACAAGAAACCGCTGAAGAAGTAAGAGGTAAAATTGGTTCGGTACTTGAAAAGGCTAAACCACCAAAACCAAATTTGACTAGGGATGAACGCCAAGCCATCTTTAAACTCCGCAAAAACCCAAACATTGTCATCCTACCAGCAGATAAAGGGACTGCTACGGTGATTTTACCATCCGTGACATATCATGAAAAGAACAGGAATATGTTGGAAGACAAAACTTACCGCACAAGATCCAATGATCCAACAGAATCCATCACGAAAAAGACCATCACCTTACTCAATAAAGCAAGACTTCCGGATGAAACCATCAAATGTCTCCGACCACAAGCACCGGTTCCACCAAGACTGTACGGGTTACCTAAAGTTCACAAGGAGGGGGTCCCCCTGAGACCGATTGTCAGTGCTATTAACTCCCCTACCTATCATCTGGCGAGATACTACTGTACTACAATACATCGAAAGTAAATGGGTCATTTTTATATCGAAATTAATAAGATGTGAAACATTTGATTTTGGGTGTACGTAAATAACGAAGATTTTCTCCTATGTTACATATAACTGAATCAGATTCAGGAAGACCAATTTCTGAGTAAGGTTACCAGCACTTTCTTTGCGCTCTTTTCCCTTTAATTCTCTCTTTCCCCTTCACGAGAGGCCTAATCCTTCTTCTCCTTAGCCTCTTTTATTCGTACACGCACGCACCCTTTCCCTTCAAGGATTCGCCCCAGAAATCTCGAAAATGGAAGATAAGAGAAAGGGAGAAGGAGAAGATGGATTCGAACGGTGAGAGACGCATGAAAGATATCTTTCGGAAACATGACGAGGGAAAGGATAAACGGAATGGAGCTGAGAGTCGGATGAGGGCTATCAGAGAAAGATGGAGGGAATGATAAAAGGGGTTATTTTTGTTTTTCGAGGCTTTGAAGCACGAGAGGAAATTCCGTGGTCAGCTAATCAGTTCTCGAAAGGGAATCCGAAAGGTGAGGCTAAGAAAGGCTAAATGATTTTCACCAGGCAAGGAGTTCCTTTTACGAGGGTCTTCTGCCACGTTGATGAATAGTTTCTTAAAAAATCTTTCCTTCAGATCTGAGAAAATCTAAGGTGCGTTGATATCCGATATTCCCGTTAATCATCAATCAAGGGTTTGATTTCTTAATGAAGTAATATACTTGTATTGCAATGGCGAAACCGCTGGAATCAAAGGTTTCTAAGGCACAGAAGAGAAATTGATTGTTGGACTTCAAGACATTTGGACTTTCCTGAAAGTGATACTAATTAATCGAGTACGTGAATAGTAATAATAATATTGACTTTATTAATCATTATTATTTAACTATTATTGATTTTGGTTCTTGATTTTGGTTGTTGAGATTCTTGCAATTAAGCTTTTTCAAGTCAAGAACGCAAACAACCATGTCGGTTTGAATCAGGGCTCGAAATCCGGCGTTGCACGTCTATCCCTAACCTCTACACCAGCTAAGGTGACATTGATGGAAAGGAAGGTTATTAAAAAAGGAATATTAACTTCTCTGGATGGATATTTATTCATGCGAAGCATTGAATAAAACTTAAGACTAAACTCAGTAACGAAGGCAGTATGCTTACTAAATTTCGTACGTAACTACAAGAAAAAGTACCGATAATTATTTAAAAAGGATTTAAATACTCGGAAAAAGAGAACTGTTAAGTCAGTGCTATAAGTGGTGATCATAAAATGTGTTGGGTAATGCTAAAATCTCGATGTATCATGAGAGCTTTCATATTTCACCGAGAAAATATACTAACACAGATATAGTAATTTCAACACTAAAATTAACAAATATATTTGAAAATAGAAGATAAAGTGAAAATAATTTTTGAAAGGTTGGATGCTCTTATAGTAGTTTAAAGGTTCCGATCGAATCTTTGGGAGACAGTGAGGGGAATTCATTAGAAGTATTGCAACGGTGTTTATGATAGATTTGATTTTGATCAAAACATTTATTAACTTGGAATCATACAAGAAAATGGTGGAAATATTTAGTCAAGCTCGACAAAGTAGCGTATTCGGGATGGAGTGTCGACTGCAGGTTAAAATATAGCCTTATTTAACATTTGAAAGTTTAAGCTCTTTCGCAACGCTAAGGATGATTGAGTATGTTTACATAAAAATAAACTACATCCCAAAATGTGGAACTCATTGGCGGAAGAAGAGGCTGAAAATCACGGAAGCAAGTAAGGAAAGAAACGGAAAGATCCTCGAGGGATTGGAGAGAAGGGAAGAAAAAATTTAAAGAGAGAAAGGGCAACAAGCGGACCCCTAACGAGTCCTCGCTTATGTGACTTGTAAATGGAAAGAGCAAAGAAGAACGGGCGAAATAGTAGAGCAATGGAGACGCTCTTTGATGGTGATTAATGCGGTTTCGCGGGTCTTTTCCTCCTTCAAATCCTCGCTCTTATTTCTTTGGCTAGGGGATGAATTATTGCTCGCCCTCCCACCTTCGACTTCCCTCTTCCTCTAGTTTCTCCCATTTAACTCATTTTGAATCTTCCTCCTTCTCCACCCCTCATTCGCATCCGAATCCCCCCCATTGCACCTTTTTCTGTAATGTTAAAACTATGAGTGCGAAAGGTGAACTACATTACCTTTCATAATATTTGATTGGAACGTCTCTCACACTGACACATTTCTCCCTCCCCATCTCGACTCATTGAAAAGTAAATGATTTTTCACTTTATGCTAAATCCCAGCAATTAGGATCATCAAAGAAATGTTAATTTTCCTGAAATTCCATCCTTTCCGCAGCGTTTACCGATGAAGGGAGCCGGTTACAGATAAAGAGGCTATCAAAGGGTTGTTTGACGTAGCAACCTTATGAGTTAAACGCATTTGGGATGTCTACATTATTATGAAATCCTCTAATTGTTTTAAGTTTTCGTTGATCTTTAAACATCAAAAAGGAGAAATCTCTTTTCCTGCTGTGATTAATTTCCATGATGCACATTTCATTCTTGAGCTCTTTAGAGATTTAAGTATCGACTAATGCTCGTTTATTACGCCTCTAGAGAATTTTAAAGGGGAATCGGAGTCATTAATGAGGAATTTTAGATCTTTTAACTAAACAAACTACAGGTCTTAAGAGATCTAAAGTGCTACCGAATACACTTAGGCGCATGAAAAAATATCGATACTCCTAAATTCATAATGCAATATTCTCGTTGAGAATCATATGATAGTGTTCTTCAGAGGGAAAAGCTTCAAGAAATTTTCTTGTATTTAATTAATTAATTATTAATCACTTTAAGAAACGAATAAAGCATCAAGTTGCGTAATTTTCTACGTCATAGTTCTGAATTTCTTGGTTAGTGACTTTCTTTCTCCTTCCTATGATATTAATCTATAAAATTATTAAATATAAAATCATGTGAAATCAAATTAAAAAATATAATTAAAGCTTTATAAAATGATTTGAGCAAGATTTAATTAGCAATTAGATAGATATTCATGTAAATATGTTATAGATCTTAGGTTTAATTTATACAGAATTAGAATTGAGAAGATAAAAATGATATGAACGTATATCATGCCTTTTGATCACTTATACAGTTCAAATACGACGTAGACATAGAAAGTTCTTTTACCCTCTTAACTTATATATGAATACAGTGGAATGACTAAACAAGTAATATCAGTTATGCAAATATAGCTCTCAGCCTAGTTGCTTTGGCCTTGAGAGTTTAGTCCTCTCCAAAACAGTCCTTGAGAAACTCTTTGAAATGATTAAAAATACAGTATTAAATGGGAGCAAATTGAAGATATAAATCTTCTGCATGTTTCTTCATGCATTCTTCTTGACATGTTGGCAAATTATTTGTTTGACTTAAGAAAACCTTATTTGATGAGGAGTGACTTAGACAGCTAAGATAATGGAGCATTTACTGTCTTAGATGATTTTAGGAAGTAGAAAACAAATACTCATCTTGAGTATTCTTACAGTTTAAGATTATGCGTTATTATTCATATGAAGTAATTCAGGCCGTTGGAGATGATATAGAACTGTAGTTATGAGAATAAAATGAATAAGAGAATCCTAATAATGTCGCGAAGGGAAATCATTTAAAAGCGTGTTTCTACGTCTTAATTAATGTGTAAATTTGTGTGCACATACATCGATTCACGTATAAATATCCACGTAAATACGACCGTATATTATAATTTAATACCTGTGAATTAGAATTGATGGCTGGTTAGAATTATGCTAGTTGCTAAATCCTGCCAGGAACATTTTTGTTTGGATAGGTAGATAAACCCATCACACTGCGTAAATTAAAAGAGGTTTGAAGAAAAATGAAAAGAAAACTTATATCTCGCCCAAAAAATTTGTTTTATGGGACGACCATGGTTTCATTAGTATTCATAATGGAGACCAATTACAAAGTTGGCACAAAGTATTTTTGATTTGTTAAAAAATTAAAAATTAAAAAGACCTCTTCAGGATAGACTGCGAGGAAAGTAATTTTTCATAATTTCATGCGTTAGAGTGAGGACCGAATCGACTCGAGCGACATCATTTAAATGGTTCCCGTTTCAAAAAACGAAAATATTAATGAATTAAAGGAGAGGCTTTTACTCTCACGTCGAATGAAAAATACCCTGGAATCCATCAGCGAACACGAGGAATGGAAAAGTCGCCGAGGAAGGCGCTAAAATTCACAAATAACGTAAACCTCTTTTCTCACGAAACGCAGAAAATTACCAAAACGACTCTCCCTGTCTTTCTCCTCACGCCGCAAATTAAAGGCCCTCATCTTCCATAGCGTCGAAAAACCAACCCCTTTTCCCACCCTCACAAAGGCCCCTCCCAGTTGCCAGCACCCTATACTAAGGCTTTCCCTTACACCCACTTTCAGCGGCCACCCCTTCTTCCACCTTTCACCCCCTCGCCACGGCAGCTTCACCCCAAAAAGCCATCCAGCCAACTCCCCTCTTAAAACGCCTAAAACTAAATTCAGCGGACGAGCCGCGTTGTAATTAAATTCCGAAAATTTCTTTCCCTCGTTTAATCCCCATTCCTCCCCGGCCCCATACAACTGCTCTCTTTTTTTTCGCCTCTTCCGCAGTTCACTTCTCCTTCTTCTTCCATCTCTCGTCCTATCTCAATCCCTTTTGTCTCCTCGTTCGCCCTCTCGGAAAATTTAGGTATATCATGCTTCCCTTTCCTTCGTCCTTCCACTTGCCCAAATCCCCATCGAGTTATTCGGGACTCCGGTACTTACCCGTGCGTAACCTCATCTAATCATCCCCCGGACCCTTTTAGAACACCACATCGACAATTTCCCTTTCTCCTTCCCATTCACCACCCACAGTCTCCCGGCCGTTTCTGCCTCGAATTCCTCCGGTATTTCCTACCGCACACGCCATCCCGTGCTCGAACTTCCCCGAAAGAATACGTTTGTCTCCGGGGTGATGTCGAAAAAAATCCCTTTGGTGATAATCTTAAATGGGGTCCCTGAAATGGCAAATTGAGTTTATGCGGACGAACTGAGGCGAATTAAGCTCAACCCTTCGCCAAATGAAAACGGAATCACTGCGGATGTGTGAGTGGACTTTGTTCAGTCCAGGGTGTTATTCGGATTAATCCCTTGCTTCTCTAACGTAGACCATCGGTGACTATGTGCGTTTACCCTAAAGCTAATATTTTGAAAAGATTTTCTTATTAAGCGAGACTAACTATTACTTAATAATAAGGTAGCCATTATTTAATGCTGTTAGCTGGACTTTTTAGGTTTATGATGAATTCGATTTCATGGGAATATGTAATGAAAACTTTGTAAATAGGCCTTCACTAAGTATTAGTATTAAATATAATATTCATAAGAATACCTTTTAATGTGCAGAGAAAAAGCCCGGCTAAATTTGGAAGTGGGGCGCTTTTCTATCTTAAGGCAGACTTTTTGACGAATATATTTCCTTCTTATTAAAATCCAGTAAGGATAATTCCACTGTGTACATTCTTTGTCTTTTTTATGAGCGAATTGCGAATTAATTTTTTATATGGAAAGTATGTAGATACTTATTATGTATTAACAAAACTCGTATACTTCCTTTGTCTTCGTGGATCCTTAGGTATTTTGATTTTCAAACATGAAAATTGGAGTTTGAGTTTCCTTTTAATAACATTTTTACGTACTGTACTGGGAATTATATAATTTACACAGAAACATCTCTTGGGAACGCGGTTACCTAAGTTGTTAATTACATAGAAAAGATTGCTTTTAATTAGTTTACTGTATAATAGATTGTGAATCTTTATTTCGGCGTCGACTCTTTTGGGATTTACCTTTTTCAGAAAAATCCAGAGGTAGACTATAGGTTTCGAATCAAATAGACTATTCTGTTTGAATCGAATATGAAATCACATTTCGCATCTCCTGGCATTTCTATCAGTGGAACTTTCGGTAATACATTTTCTGATTTATATGGCGACCACTGGAAGAATCCATTGTATGAGGTATACGACGCAAAAATAGGTTTCTGGTACAATATTCTTCCCCGAGGGTTTTGTATTATTGAGTTTCGCTCGCTCCTTCCCTCTTTCATCAAATCTTCTCTTTCTCCTCTTCCATTGGCCATCCCTCCAATTTTCTCCACCTCAACTAAGGTTATGTACCTAATTAATGTCCCAGTCCTTTAATCTAACTCCAGCTCCAGTGCTGCCTCCAACTTGTGCGACACTTTCTCCTCTCTTATTTAGCTTAACAAAGTTCTTCCACAAACTTGGAGAGCGTTTCTCTGCTAGACAGAAGAGAGCTCATTAATTCTCATAACAAAAATACGGAAAGACCTTTTCTTCCATGGGTTCTTTTCTTTTCTGTTCCTTCCCCCCCCCCCCCTCGAATGATAACCCTTTCGAATGGATCTATAACACTTCCCTTTCTTTCCAACCGAAAAAAAAAAAAAACGTTTCGGTCGCCACGAGCAAAATTCTCGATTTATGCGTTCTCTCGTTTTTAATCCACTCGGCGTTAATTATGGTTTCTCATTCCCTATTAATGGTTAGTAGAGGAGAAAAAAATTCTTTTTTAATGAGTCATCGATGGCGAAAGCGCCGAAAGGGATTTGCGAGATAAAAATTCGCGAATTAATTCCTCGGAACAATGGGAAAAAATTGTGATGTATTAATCCGACCTTAATCAGTGATTACCTTCCTCTGAGGAAAGATTTTTTTGAAAGGTACTCAGAAGGAGATTAGAACTTTGCGACGTATTACTTATCACGTTTACAAACTTTTATTTCAGAAATCGAGATTGAACCTTTTGCACTGAACTCGTTCGAATTACTTCAGTCTGATTTGTCCTTTTCTGCTGTTTCTTTCCTATAATTCCTCACTTCAAAAGTCTCTTTTTCAATTTTCACTTTCATCTCCTCTTTACCCATTTTATTTCTTGTATCACCACAGCCAATCCTCGACACACTCACCTTTTCAACTCATCGCCTCATACTCATTCACATCCAAACGCTTTCTCCACAGCCACCTCGCTTCAGCATACCGAAGTTGAGGCGGGCCTAAGAGAGAACCGTGCGGTGCTCCCCCATGAAAGAAGAATACGAATTCCCCCCGTTTGTCGAAGAGCGTAAGATAAACTCGGTCTTCATCTGCTCCTAATGTTTCGCATCAACACTGCTCATTCCTCCACGCAAACTTCGACTCCCCTCTTTTCCTCCTTCAACCCCTTACCTTTCCCTCATAATGTGGAGTGTTCTTCACAAAGAGAGAGAGCTGGAGAATGCATTTGAAGGTGTCTGACGTAGGATCACATTATTACTCAGGTGTGAAAGTCGACGGGATGGTCTACCCATTTTTAAAGGGAGCGGTTATGGGGTAATTCTTAGAGGTGGCGAAATTGGATGAAGAGGCAGTGTTTTAGGTGATTTAAGGGAACCAAAGGCTGCGGGAATGGAGAGATGATGGCATAAGTTTTGCGGCCGAGGTGAGAGTGGGATTTGAGTAGATTGTCCGTGGGCGTGAAAAAAGAGTGGAAAAGGCTAAACAAGGTGGATGGAAAGGTAAACAGGAAATTTTCTCCGTGACATTAAAAAAAAGAGGATTCCTTATTCAGAGCATTAGGGATTGGAATAATGAGCTAGAAAACGAGGAGGTAAGTTTTAAGCTTCAGATACTCCCATTATTCGAAAGTTAAAGCAAACTATCAAGGTTGTTTGGAAATTACAAGATTAGTAATTGGATTCCTTTGAGAATAAGATAATAAACAGGTGTCTCTTAAAAGTTGAGTTTTTGGGAAATGAATTTGCTCTGTTGAGTTTATAAAGACGCATTTTGCAGGGGACCTATTGTCTTAGTGCAGAAATGAGAAGACATTCAAAGAATAAATATATAAACTTTCCAAACTTGATCTTTCATCTGGGTTCCTTTTGTGTGTTCATAAATATCTACATTTATCAGCATTTTTCTTTCTCAAAGAAGTTGGGTGAATCCGAACTATTACTCAGTGACAAGAATTTCACTGTATTTACCTGAAAGAATTTTAAAATATTAGTTATTAGAGATAGAATGTCTTTAATCCTTAAGCAGTATATATGCAAAAAAAGTGACAAGGAAGAAAATATCTTATTTTCTTCCATGATATATAGTTGAAATTTTTATAAAGTAAAAGGAAAATTCAGGATAATTCATGATAATAGTAATAATACGTCTTCCAGGCCGAGTTTTAGACTTATCAGTCTCCTCTTACATATAACCTCTTCCAGAGAGATATCTTACAGAAGAATAACCTAAATATTATAAGAGGATTATCTTCAAATGAGGTACAGTTAGCCAAAATAACAGAAAGAAAATGTTTTTGGATGGCCAGGTAGTTAAGGAGGTAAGAGAATGTATTATTATTCAATACCGAGCTTCCTTTTTCGGGGAAGCAAGGACTAGAAAGTTTCATCCTCCTAATGTTAGAATGCAAGAATATAATACAGTATGTATGTAATCGATTCAGATTAGATACATACTGCATTAATCGATTCAGATTACATACATACTGTATTCAGAAGAGTGTATTATTTATTTATTTATTTAGGAATTACCCGTCGCGATTAGGTCGTGGGACCCGGTGGCAACGGTTGAGGGGGTGCAAAAACAATACTAACTGTCCGGCATTCGCCCAAAGACGGGAGGAAAACCCCTCCAAAAACCTCCCGTAGACAGTACACATTCAATACAACCAATTAATATATACATACAATACATCTGAATAAACATACATACATAAAGTTGAAATTAATTTTCCCACATACCATATTTTGCAGTGTCTATACACATATATACATATAAGTTATACATAGTCGAGTTCAAGAGACTTAAGTTAAAATACATTACATAATGAACATGCAACATAAGAACAAACATAGAAATTAGCAGCTTTTAATTTTTGCTTTGAAGATTTTAATATTTTTAGGCATTGGGATGAGAAGTTCTCCAGGTAAAGCATTCCATTCCCTTATACCCCTGTTAACAAATGAGTATTTCACTACATCGGTTTTCTGTTCCCGTTCCTTTATTTTTAATGAATGATCGCCACGTCCTCTATAGTTAGGAGTATCAAACCTCGCTCGTAATTCCTCCCAACCATCTTTACAGTTCCACGCATTATATACACCCGCTAATCTAAATGTCCTCCTTCTCGATGATAATGATTCCCATCCTAACTCATCTAACATTTTACCGACACTCTCATCCTTCTTATGCTTTCCGCTAACGTATCTAGCCGCCTTCCTTTGTACGCCTTCGAGTTTCTTCTTAAGACCCGTTTCATGTGGATCCCATACACTCGTCGCATATTCGACAATCGGCCTAACCAGGGATTTATATGCTCTTTCCCTGACTCCCTTCCCACTCCGTCTTAAGTTTCTCATTACAAAGTGGAGATTTCTATACGCTTTCGAAGTAATATCTTCGATGTGGCTTCCCCATTTAAGGTTTTCTGATAATTTAACACCTAGATATTTGCAGTCAGGTACGGTGGAAATGATTTCATTGTTCAAAGTATAATGATTTAATCCGGGTGACTTCTTTCTAGAAAACTTAATATGCTTACATTTAGTAACATTGATCATCATCCCATTCACTTTAGTCCAATCCTCTAACTCTTGTAGATCACTTTGCAAGATTTCGCAGTCCTGTATTTCCCTTACACGCCTATATAGAATACAATCATCGGCAAAAAGCCTTACTTCAGATTGAATATTCTTTGGGAGATCATTAATGTAAATTAGGAATAGCAATGGTCCGAGGACGCTACCCTGTGGAATACCCGAGGTGACTTCAATCTCTTTGGAGTAGACATCACCGACTCTGACTCTTTGTTTCCTATCTTTCAAAAAATTTTCGATCCAGCTTACAACCCTATGATCGACGTTTAAGGAAAAACAAAAGTCGATTCAGATTAAAAAATGTAATTTAGCAGAAGATAGGTAAAAGGAAAGAAAGACTTTTTGGGCCAAAAAGCAGTGATATTCTAATCATAGTAAGAACGCGAGGTATGGAATTTTTTATAGATTTATCGGAGCAAAGAAACATGTTTTTCAAAATATTTCTCAAATATTCTGTAAAATATATATAAAATGCATATTACAAATGGGGATGTGTTCTCGACGAAATGTTTTTGCGAATTATTAGAGGAAAGACATTTACCGGTTGAAGCATCCGTTTTTTCTTTTTATATTGCATTACATTAGCTTATAGAATCATTCTTGGAAATACGACGTTTCAACGTATTAATTACCAACTCATGAGGTTGTACTCCTCTTCAAATTACACCGAGATTAACTATCTTGCATTTTCTTATTCTTCCAAGAAAACTTAGCGAAGCTGTTTACGAACTTAGCGTACGCTGCTTACATTGAATCAGCAAGGATCAAAACATGAGATACTCCGTCGGTTACTTGTTTTATCTTTTTCTGTGAGGAATTTCTGCTGTTTTCTCTCTGAGCCATCGTACTTTTAAAAGAAGAGACAATGTTGTAGAAAACTTTGTAGTAACGACTTGGGGCTACTGCTTTGTATAGACGTTGGAAAATTGTTTTGCCTAAGTTGAAAAACAAAATTCAGTTACGAAAACCACTCATGAGAGAGGAAACTTTTTTTATCTCGATCAAGATCCCTGTTAAAAACGTTATAGCGATACATTCTCATTGGCCGAGGGCTCTAAAACTCTTCTACATGCGTGCTCACTAGCTTTCTTTTGTCTAACTTTAAGGTACAGTTGAAAATATCGTAGGAAGTAAATGATTGGAAAATGTTTAATACGCTCCATATTTCGACAGTATTTTGGAAAATAATCGGCGATTCAGAGTATGTTTTAACTTGCAAACTCAAAATTATGTCTGCGATATTTTATATTGCGCTAAGAGCAATATTTTAAACTAACGATACATGTTGATTTGAATTATCTTCTTTTTATTTGCAAACGATTTCTTTAAGATCATTGAGTTAAGTACGTGTGGTTTCATGTAAAATATTTACTTTTGTGTTGATACTTTTAGTTACATCTAGCGATTTTGCCGCTTCGATACTACACGAACTTCTTCCATGATTCCATTGGGGTCGGGGCCCTGAGTTAGAGATTAGCATATCAGGGAAAATGTTGTGTACTTGCAACAGTCAATGAGGAATTAGCAAAATTAATTTATTGAAGAAGTATAATAAGTAATTTGGTTAATCCGAATGAATATTTAGCCACCATGATTTTGTTGTAAAATGTTCAAATTATCATCGGTTGACAACCAAAAATTTTCTTCGGGCGCATTGTACGTACTGTATTTTACGGAGAAGCTTAAAGAAAGGCCCACTTTATGTTCCCTGTATCAGTCCTAACCCATATCTCACGCAGCAAGTCTAAGCATGTGGCGAATTACATGGCAAAATTGCGCGCCCTGCTAAACCGTAAAATAGGAGGCAAGGTAATATATCTCCGCAATGAGAATCGTCTTGTATCACCGCAAGTTTCCTATGGTTCATAACGTTAGAAAACTCATCGATTGTCATAACGAGGGAGGAGAATGGGTGAGAGAGGAGGGCGTTGAACCAGGGTCGTAAAAGACGGCTTAAATCACGGTAAATGGCGCAGTTGTAATTCAGCGTTTCCGAAGCGGGCTTATTTCCCTCACGGAGCGGCTCGTGGGTGATGCCGGGGGTTTAACCAGGGAATTGATAGCATCGCCCGGCTGTTGATCCCTGAGCGAGATGAGGACGTCGCTGACAGATTGCTGCCTCAAGCGGCGACGCAATTTGAATTGCACCTTCGGCGGGGGGAAGGTCCGGGTTGCCTTAGGCTCCGCATTTACCAACCTCCAATTAATGGCAATGCAAAAACAAGCAACTTCCTCCCCAATTACCGCGAGAAATTAATCTATTCCGGGTCAGGTGCGTAAAAAATAAATGTTTCCTCACTTCGTTTCAATTAGCCCTTATAAATATAATGCGAGGTAATTAACTCGGTATTCGATTCGAAATTAAAATTAAATTTGCTCCGTCAGGCAAATTGTGCTATTCCTACGCGCGGGGTGATCCTAGCTTAAAACAGTTGCTGAGTCGAGATAGAAATAATGGGAAACAATGTCATCCGTGAAGAAATGGAAAACTTTCCGTGTTTTCATGTCCTATGGAGGCAGTAGGAAATGAAATGGATTCCGTGACCTTTTTCCAGTACGTCATAAAGGAATAGAATGAGATTTATACAAGGTCTATTTTATTCCAGTAAGTGTTTGCCTCGGGTCATGTCATATACGTCTTGATCTAGCGAAAGGTTCTACAAATAGCTGATGTTGGGTACTAGAGATAAGGTATACTTCCATCGGTACACGCGACGCAATCCCGATGCCAAAGACGCCGCCGACGGCGATTATATGGAGATTGCACCCCTAAGAGCCAATCTCATCGTCAGATGATGACAGAGCTATGATTCCCTTGAGGACGCAGACGATCATAACCGTGTCCGAGGATCTGAAGTCCCTTCACGACCATCGCGCTACGATGATTCATAACGGAGGTCTTTAATCTAAAAAGTCCGCCAACAAAAAGGACTTCTGTACAACTTTGAAGTATAATTCAAGATTACATACTTTCTTGATTTTCTTTTCTGCGTATACTCCGCACGAAGGAAGTATTGCACGCAAAGGTGTAACATTTCTACCGTGTAGGTCTAAGGTTTAAATGAAATGCTTTAACGAGATAAATTCTAGTTATCTGAACTATAATAAATAAATATATAATAACTAAAAAGTATATAATAATCAAAATATTCCGTCCTTTTCGAAGATTTAAGCTCACTCTGAGAATGAATTATAACTTTGTCATCGACTATGGTGGAAATCACGACACGTCTGCTAATTTCTTATGCTCTTCGTTTGGAGCTGTCTTCGTCGTCGCTGACTCAAACTGAAGGATATTGATGTGTCTCGCTGCGAAAACTTTATTCCGTAAATCTTAAAAAATCCCCATCATCATACTCATTTAAGGAATCGAAGTTGACCCGAGATGAAGAGTATAGTTAAAGAAATTATATGCCCCATTACAATAATTTGTTTCGCGATTTTTCTGAAGGAGAGAAGAATGTCTTTATTGGTTTTTGGGGAATCAATTATTTTTCCTATCCGTTTCGTCATGTTTTCTGCTTTTTCCCAATGATTAGGTTTAATGTCAATAGGACTCATTGTCAAATTGCACTCGTTTCCTTTTTTATTTTTAAACTTTGTTTATTTTACTCAAGATCCTGACTATCAATTTGATAAACAATTTGAAAATCAATTTGAAAAAAAAATTATATTCGCTACTAAATTCCCTTTCAGACTGTCCTCTCTTAACTTCTCTCCTCCATTATCGTGTTCCTAACAGATCTACGCGTTTGACATCTCTGCTGCACTATACCACACCTCGACTCTCACATATTAAGCGTTCCCTTTTCTTTCGCCTTCCTCCATTGCTGAATTCCATTCACTCTGTTGATCCTTTTTTCTTGCCCAAGGGGACTTTTATAAAATTAGGTCTAACTCATACCAGATCACTGTAACTGCTACCTCCTATTTCCTCTTGCTATTCTCCTGCTTCCTGTCCTATTTATTGTTGCTGTTTTGGTTGTTTTTTTTGCTTACTTGTTATGGATATCACTTTCAATTGGCTTTTTATGCTGTATGTGATAAATAAATAAATAAATAAACAAATTTCTTTGTACCAAAACAGTGCTGGATCACAGAAATATACGGACGTGATAGTATGAGGGTTTCGGCGGTGATGGGTGCCGCTATGTCGGTGACTGTGGTGACTGTTACTGACTATGTTTTTTATAACACTGTATTTAGCTTTTATTGCGTGTGATATTGTATTGAGATGTGCAGGTAATAAAATTGCAGTTTCTTCACCCGTAATGGCTGATTTCAAATAGATATCTAGTTATATACTGCTCTACTGAGACTAATAGCACGAATAATTTAACTCCTTACTGCGTTTCAACATCGCACCCAATTAACTCTAGGGTACTGAAATGGAACTCGTAGGTATGTACATCCCAAATGAATCACGGAATAAAGTGGATGCAAAACAGTTAGGCCGAATGAAACCAGCTTTCATTAGTCCATACCGCATTGTCATCATTTGAATACGTAGGAAGGATAGTCCTTCTCAACGTCATTAAGCTCTTCCTATAAAGCCAAACAAAGAATAGAAATTAAAAGATAGCAGCAGATATCTTGGAAAGCCTTAATTAACAATTTTACTCTTTATTTTCATTAATGCATGCAAACGTTGATTAACTTCCATCATTCCTTTCTTTCCTCTGAATATTCGCAGTTACTCTGATGACTTGTCGTGAACAAAGGATGACTTGCACGCAGGTTATTTCCACACAAACAGAATTAGTTGTTTGTTAACTTCAGCGAGACATTTTGATGAATTTTCTTTGGTTAAGAGCTCAGCTCATTCAATTAGCTTGTATTTCTGGGAACTAAAATACTAGCAATGAATACGAGCATTTAGGATAATGGTGCCTCACACCTAATTCATCTTCAGATATTTTCAATGCTATATTTAGTTAAATATTCTTTAACTTTCTTAGTGTTTACTCCTAGCGATTATTTTTTACTTTTAATTTAATTTTACGATTAGCCTTTCTGGACAGTAATCCGCGCAATACACATTTCTAGTCAATTATGGTTTTCTTAAGAATTTTTCTTGAATTAGTGATGGAATAAATGGTATCTTCAAGTTCCACATAACAATCATTGCGATGTTTAATACCAATAAACAAAGTAATTTAATAGTTTCACTATTTCTTTCTACTCTAAGTGTAAATTCTTTCTACAGTGTTAACTATCCCGTCTATGAATTTTGGACAGCAACTGTCTAAAAAGTAGAGAGTACGGTTTTTTGAGATCATTTCATTTTTCCAAGAAAGTCGCTAGCGTAATTCTAATACGCTTTAGATGTTCAATTGATCATATTGCAGATTATATTTAGATATTAATATGAAACGGAGTGTTATGAATCCAATTTAAAGAAATTAGTAAAATCTAATTTTACATATACTACCAAATTCAATTACTATAATGATCTCTTCTGATAATAGACTTTTTTGGCTCCTCTCGTAATCAGAGAGGATATCACAATTTGATTTTCCTTTGTCAATTTTCCTCCAGATTCTTCATCATGGGTTGAAAATTAAAACTAATCTACAGCCGGCATCAAAAGAAAACCAGAATTCACGCCATGTAGCCATTAAAATTTGTCATCCCTTTGCATGATAACCTCCAAATGTTATACAGAATATTTTTTGCTTAATGTTTGCAGAAAATTACCTTATTATCTTATTCGCTAACCATTTGAATTATACTCGAAGTGTTTAATGAACCCAAAAATCATCAGGTTCTTCTTCTCCGCTCTTTTCCCAAAGGAATGTGGAGCTATCATTTATAACTTTTGTTTTCGAGTAAAATGCCCAATGACATTTCCAAAATACGCTACACCTAATAATCAGCGGAATAGATTCTCCCTTTTAGGCAAGTCTTTCCCAAACTAATCATGCTGGCAGATTTACTTCAGCGTTCTACCGCGGTCACCAATTCGTGCGTAAAACAATCAGCGCGCGAGTTTATTAACAATGCGTATGACAGATTCGCGCATGACGGTACACACGGCCTTTCATTATTCATCCGTCTTCTTGAAGGTCGAAAATATCAGATTCGAGAAGCTAAAGCATCATTAGTTTCCAAAGAACTTGTTTACAGCGTCCCTTCCCTCGGAGCTATTTTTCAGGAAATTTTTCATTTCAAACTTTTCGAAAAACTTCCACTATGGAAGGTCCGTTTTTCTGCCCCGCGTTATATACAGGCTATCATTAGACGGCTCTTTATTTCTTCGACCGGAGAAGTTTTTTGCATGGAAGGCTTCATTTCGCTAAGTTAGAAATCGCCGTCGTGGCGGGGAAAAACGCCGACGAGCATCCCTTGGCGTTTTCTTTTCCTCCCGCGTCCCTTTTGCCGAGTCATACACAGCGCCGCCGGTGGCGGAGAATGGGATTAATGACTTCCTCTCATTCATTTGGTCCGGCCAATCAGGTAGGCTTCCGAAGTTACATTCGAGACGGTCACGGATTCTCCTCATTAAGAATATAGATTATCGCGTTGCATCGAATGAGATCACTCCGTCCTGCGACTGTTTGTTCAAGAAGAGATACATTTTTTTTGCCCCATCTCTACATGAGTGAATGTTCTCTCGTGAAAGTCTGCATGCGTGTAATTAGGCTTCCTGCAATTTATTCAAAGTAAAGTTCCGTCGTAGACCAGCTGAAAGATCTCTCATAGCCTCAGGGATGTGAGACGCTTAAGCAAACCTCTCCGTGACTGATGGGATGTAGTAATTAGGGCAATTAAAAATTGCTTCATATCCGCCGGATTAGAACAGTTCCGTTTTGTTAGAATGCTTTTTATTTTCAAAGGAGGATGGTGGTTCAACGTGACAATGTTTAAACCAAAATGGCCGTTACATCAGGGAGCTTAATTTCTTATTTATGAAACTCCAACTAACAATGTAAGTATTAAAGCTTTTATTTAAGGGTGTATTTTAAATAACTTACCACTATACAGCATGGTATATGCATCAAGTGTCGCATCAACGTAGTCCATAAGTAGTCGTATTGTAATCATAAGGGGAATACGTGGAAACATTAATGATACCCTTCGAAGAGCGATAGAAAATGGATTTCAGGGCTATGTGAATAGCAATGGTTTTTTTTAGTACAGTTTGCTGAATTCTTACCACCAGAACAGTATCTCTCTTGGGAGATGTACTAACAGTGATGATGCTGATGATAATTATAAAGCGTGTATAACTACTTACTTACGACTGCTACTTTTTACACTACCCTTTTCCTTTTCTTCTTTTAAAAATTACCCAAAGAAAATGTTAAATGTATGTATTAAAACCAAATTAGTCTTATTTTTCGTTTACGAAGGCTTTTCTTAACAATAACAAAATACTCAAGCGATCTAAGCAAATGCAAAAAATATTCACATTAAAACTAACCTTGTAACCTTTACATGCAATCTTAATAATTCTTATGACATTGATTCTGTAGATCAGAGTTGTATTGATAGGGGTGGAGAATCTATAGAGAGTGGTGGAGATTTTCCATCTGGAGGCCACATGTGAAAGAGGCAGACTTTGCAATTTCCATAGCAATAAAATTACAGTGTAAATTACAAAGTATGCTTCTTTTATACCGTGGCTTTTCACGAAGTTCCGCCATCTCACATCGATTTCGTCAGGAGTCCGCATGCTCTCAAATCGTATTGTATACTAAATTTAAGGACCAGGGTATGCCGTACTTATATAATATGCATTAATATATAAATATAGAGCACATGTAACTAATGAATCTTTAACAACAAATTTCTTCGTTCTTGCAAACCAGTGGATTTTATAATACCATACAAAGTGAATAGTCGTATTTGGAGGACTAAAGGAAAGGAAGGTGTCTTTGTAGATTGAAAACCTACGGAAAATCCCGTACGGACGCGGCACGGTAGTTCAGTGGTTAGAATACCTGCCCGGAAAGTGGGAGACTTGGGTTCGAGTCCCAGTCGTGTCGCTATTTTTCACACTTGTTATTCCTCTCACACTGTTAAGGGAATGCTTTGTGAGCAAGACTGGCAGTCTCCACATAGTGGCACAACCTGCCGTCCGAGGTCCTCACAGAGGCAACCGCTTTACAAAGCGGCTGCCTCTGTGAG
>KZ308418.1:1514560-1590757 GCA_000376725.2 Ladona fulva
GGAAGCGACAAAAGAAAAGATTTTATTGACAGTCGTAATAAAGTTAAAAACAGCTAAACCTTTGATTAACCTAAGCTTTCTAAACTGTCTTCCGTACCAACATATTTATAACTACCTAGACTTTTCTGTTTAATTTAGACTCAAACTTCACAACATTTTCACGAGTGGTTTATGCGTGACTGAAAATTTTATTTTAATTCCAATTAAAATTATAAGTTATAATCTACAGAGGAGGCCGTGATATTGTGGAAATTCATCATATAAAACAGATATATACTTTTTCCACAGAAATATGTATATATGTAATATATATATAAATTATTTCTGTGGAAAAATTATATATCTGTTTTATATAAAATTATAAGTTTTCTTAGAAAAGATCTTGAGTAATATTTAATTGTGATGAAATATACCTTTAGTGGAATCACATTGTGCCATAAAATGTTTCACTTGTCAGCTTTTCGTCATGTACAGGATGGAATCACGTATATAAATACATATACTAATATACATAAATAAATATAAATACCGATACCGTAGGTTAGGACCAAGAAATTTTTCCGTAATGAACAATTCTCCGCTATATAAAGACTCCGGCATACACATTTTTCTCTGTATATTTAAGTTGAAACAAACAGGTAGTGCTGTAAAAGTTTGCTATTTGTTTGAAAATAATACTTATAATATGCTAATATATAGAAATAATACTATGCTAATATAGATATAAGTGATTTTACAAATATATTAAAGGCATGTGAGGTATGAAAAGGATACCTCCGACAAGAATTAACCAGGCAGAAATTCTCCGTCTTCCTAATTTTCTTGATTTCAGAATAAAGTACGATACATGGCGTACCTAATGAGAATTATAAGTTATATTTACTGCTGTCTGCTATGAAGTAAGCGATTCATGATAAATTACTCGTCCAAATCTAAGGACTCGAACAGTAAGATGTACATTTAAGGGAATTGTACTGTTTGAATACGAGAAAAAAGGTCTCTCGAGGTAAAGTAGCTCACGTCCACAAGAGAATTGCGTGTGTTGATACCGTGCGTGCTCCTTTCCTTACTCGAATGCGAGTATTTAGGAGGCTAATAAATCGCTTGAGGGAGGAAGGGGGTGTGGCATTTTAACCCCTTCCTCAAATACTTCCTATTCCCATTTAACTCCTCAACAATATTCACCCTCCTGTTTGTTCCATCTCCCTCAGTCATTCCCCCGCTATCTATTCTTCTCCGTAATTCCGCCTTCATAATGCTTCCCTTTCCCCTCTACTTCTCATAAATACCCTTCCTCTACTAATTATCAATTGTTGTTTCTCCTAATTCCACACAAAAGCTTCAGAGCCGAAGGCGATTCTGGTGGTTAAATAGGAATAATATTGTATCCTATTCACATAATATTAATATTGTTACCAAAGATAGCTTTTCTTTTTCTCTCACTTCCTCTTTTCTTACGTTTAAAATTATTTATACTTTTGCCTCCTCGCAGTTTCCTTTAGCACCCTTTTTTATTCTTTATCACCTTACCTATTTGTGCTATTTATACTTTCTTCTTTCATGTACAAAACTACCTCCCCGATTCTTTCATTCATTTTTACTTTTCATTTCATAATTACGGTAACCGCAGTTTTGCATTTTATTTAGCAAGTTATAGTGTATAGTTTAGTAAACTTTTAAATCTCTTGTGATAATGTCAAAAATATTTAGCGTAGATAATTATTAGTAACAATTTCTGATCTTTTTAGATAGATCTTGAAAGAGAAAGTTTGCTCCTTTGGTATAGAAACAGATTTTGAACGCTAGGGATGTAATTACATAGGTTATATTTGTAAGCATTGTCATATACGTAATAGATGGTTTGCGGCCTCTGCTTTAGTAGGCTATCATGGACTGCGAGAAAGATCAAGGAAATTGATAGACATGGATTGATAGACAGGGATAGCCGTTTTAAAAATCCATCTTTCCCTCGAGCAATACACGATAGAGATTGGCTATGGATATTGGCTGTACGGTGCATTCGATCCCTGCCATGCGCCGGAAAACGGATAGCTGGGTACATACATAAATATGCAGATCTAGTTATTGGAAATTAATTCATGTATACTAATTGCTAATCAATTGCCGAAATGAAACTACTCTCGTTTCGCATTTTATTAGCCATTACATGCTGTAGGGAAACTTGAAGCTAGCAAGTATGACTCCCTTCATTTACATCGACATTTATGAAGATAGTGCATGGAAAGTCAGCCTTCCACAGCATTTGACTCTGAACTCTTGTCTTATACGTTAATAGTTGTCATGGAAAAAGACCTGCGGATCAGAGGAAAATATTTTCCGAAATAGGGGATCGTTTAGAAGGATACTGACATTTTTATAAACCTTAGTGTCACTATATTTCCGTCTCACAATATACGTACGTAAATCAAGTCGTTCATATATTAATTCTTTACCCCGAGTCACTAGGCTTCATTTACTTTGAATAGTAGAAAATATTTCTCTACTTCTTTCGCCACTTTCTGTTTAATCAACTTTTTAATGTTAAACGCACTCGATTTTTCCCGCCGCGCCTCGACTTTACTTCCGTGCTATTTATTCTAAAGGACTCTGGAATACGTACATCCCCGTTCCCAGAACGAAAAGGCAAACGCATTTTTCGCTCTGCTTCCTATAGAGCGCTGAATTAATCACCGCCGAAGACACGGCAATTAACATATATATAACCTTTTATTCTGCCTAGCGTATTTATCCATCAAAAGAATATCTGATACGAAGCGAAGTCCCGCGAGGAAAAAAATTTTCTTTCCTCCCACAGCCGTTTATCCATTCCTTGACGGCCAAGGCACCAAGAATCGGGCAAATGAGTAACTCATATGTAAATTCTTCGACCGATTTGCATTTTTATACCTTTTCTCCCCTTCGAGAGGTCATTCAATCTTTTTTGTATTCCTCGACTCTCATTTCGTTTAAGTTCTTATTTCTGGATTTCTTCTCCCCGCTCTCCCTGGTTTTTGTGCTCCGGTGCATTCCATATGGAGGGAAATTATTGTAATCGTAAAAGTTCTCGAGGTTTTTATGGAAATGCACTCGGCGGAGGAGTTCGAGAAAGTGGTTTTTCCGCATGTCTTTTATATGATTCCATGGGAAAGCGATGCGATAAATTTTAAAGTCTTCTCTTTCGATCTTGTAGAATTTACGGATGAATAAGAATGTGAATTTCTTTCTTTCACTTTAGTTTCTCTTTAGCAAGTTGACCACCATCGCACTATGTCACTCTTATTCTATGCCAATAAATTGATTGAGCATTTAAAAATGGTTAATCTAACAAATTACGGTGCCGAAACCAGTCAAAGTTAATAATTATCGATTTCGAAGTGTTCAGCGCAACAGTTTTAAAATAATACTAAACAAAAACGCTAAATAAATTGGTGGGTCCGTACATTTGATCGGTTATAATTTCAATTAAAAATTTTCTCGAAACATTCCAAATGAAAACGGGCACGATTAAAGTGTGACAGGATCGGGACTCGAACCCGGTAGCTTTAACTTTCGCGGTGGAAGCTGTATCCATTGCAAGGGGAAGCAATGGTGTACATGGCTCCATAGCTTATTTGGATTACGAATCTTCCCTGAAAAAGGGTTTGAGTCCCGATCCTGTCAGACTTTTTTCGAGCCCTCTTTTTCTTGGAATATTTCGAGAAAAATTTTTAATGGAATTATAACCTATCAAGGGTGCGAACGCTCCAATTTATTTATCGTGTTTGTTTTGTATTATTTTCAAGATCTAGCGTTGAAACTTACGAAATCGATAATTATTAACTTTGACTGCTTTTGTTATTGTAATTTGTTGGATTAACTATTTTAAAATCTTGGATCACTAATATATTGGCGTGGAATATGAGTGTTCTTTGGGATATTTTCTGAGTGCACCCCCTTCACGTGCAAAGTTACCTCTACCCTTTTCCTTGAAAATGTTTTTATTAATTCGCAGCAGCCAGCCTGTTTCCAATTCATTTGGCAAAGTTGATTTTGAATTTTACGAATTGATATTCTGATTAAGAATGATTCATTGAGGCTACTCATACACCATACAGTCTCCGGCCTAATTGACTCCATCCGTCCGATGTTGTGCATGCACGAGGGTAATTAGACTACACACGCGATTTTCCTTGCTTCTCCACCCATAGCGTATAAAAATATTTTTACTTCTCAAGCACTAATGAGCGTTCACGAAATTGAATAACCTTCGCGGAAAATTTTCGATCGACGCGTTGCTAAACCTGCCTTCTGCGGCGTCCACGTGGAATATTGCATCTTCCCCGACCGAAATCCGCACTTCAAAGCATTCGAACATCCGCATCCACCCTCTGTTCCAAGCACGCATGCATTTACACACGGCTCGTTTCTCCCCGTGTCCTCCCTCAACCATCCCTCATCCTCTTTTTTCGCGTGAGGAGATGAATGAGTTTCGTAGCGCAGGAAACGCCGGCATGGGAATGGTCGGAAGATTGGGTAAATAAAGGGACCCTCTTCTCATCTACCCCTTTTCCTTTCTCCACCCTTTTCCCTTCCCACACCCAAACGGAGTTAACTCCCTTATTATCCCTTTTAAACCTCCTACGCATTCGCGTCTCCTCTTCCTACTCCGTTTCCCTCCCTTTTATCGGGCATTAATTCCCTTCCCGGCGCTGCCTTCCATTAGCGTCCTCCCTACAGCAAGGAGACTCATTTCTTACCTGTTCGCCTGGCTTTTATTGTTTCTCCCAACTCGAACTCTTCCATTTCTCAGCTCGCCTTTGAAACATACCCATTTCTCTACCTCACTCTTCCCCACGCCATTTTTATTGCCTCGAATACCCTCACTCCTTTACGTTATCACGCAACTTCCAGACCTTTCCCTCGCAATGGGTTGTCCGACATTGTTGCATCTTACTTTCCTTTATGAGCGGTTTTTTCCGTCCTTAAGAACCTCTAAAAAGCATCGCTGTGGATATGGCCGTTGCCTCAGTACCCAGTCCGATATTACTTTTTTAAATATATGGCCATCGTTAAATCATAATTGGGACGCTGATTAGCCGAGGAGGGATGGCGCACCGGGTCTTTTATCGGCCTTCGTTATTTCTCCCGGCGATGAAATCACCTGCTGGCATTAAGGGTCAATTGGGCATCGGGATGGGAGTGCTTTCTGGGCTCATGAGCGTATTAAAAACGCGTTCTTCGTAGAACTGCTTTGATTTATAAATTGGAGGCCCACTGTGTGTTCTGTGGTGAAAGCTTTTGAGTGTGTTCTCGGAAGTGTTTCCTCGAGTTGCTGGAAATTATTTCCTCGGTTATGATATATTACTTTTTTCGAACTGAATGGAGTACTTGTGCACTCAAAATTTATACTTTGTGGTATAAGAGCGCTCGGGGTCGATTTACGTAATTTCGACGGAAATTTTGCTAAACCCCTGGATCGCGTGTTTGATAGATTATCTAGTTTCGTAATCCTAATTTGTGATCATGTTTAGCATCAGCTGGAACATTTCTTCTTCTTCTATAGAGTGTAATTGAGTTTACGGTTGTGAAAGTGTGCTGTTGAATCGAAAAACTTTATTATTTTACGGAAAATGTTCCTTTTAGCCAAATGCAGTGAAAGTATAGTTTATTTTCGGAATGTTTGGATTTATAGGTTTGCACGCTCATTTTTGAGCGCCTTTTCTTTAGGCTTTTAGTTTAAACCAGAATATTCTGTCCAAGGAACGGGATATTTCGCATAAAATTTCAATTTTACTCAAAGTCATCCTTATTCAACTGGTTCAAATCGTACTTTAACTTCTCTCTAATCAGGAATTTGGTAGGGGTAATTTCTCCTTTCTTCAATTATGAATTTTTCAACTCTAGCCGATGATATATAATGTCTAATAATCGAAGCAAGTGCGCTATTTTTTACTTCACCTTCAATGATTTTCCATTTAATGTTTGAATCGATTCAAAATTATGAATCAGGAAAATCAGGCTTATTTATTTTTCTTCAAAAGAATATTTTTTCGAAGTAAAGGAAGGTTTGGAAATTTAATCACATTTTAGTCGTATAATTTAACTTCCTTAATACATCAGGGTCATCACTTTATGAGGTATTTGTAATGTAAACAAAAATAAAACTTACTTGATTAGCTATATTTAGAGGTTGCATACAGAAATGCTTAAGTTTTTAACCATTAATCAAGTTAAAATATATCTTTATCGTTAGGATGCAAAGGTTCGCATCATTGGTGTGCATAGTAATACTTTACGGGTGCATTGTTTTCATGCATGTCATTCGCTTGTACTCACAATGGCTTTCTTGAAGCTAGAAGTATTATTTGTTTTTGTTATTGTTATTTATTACTTTTTTATTATTATCTTTGATATTGTTTTATTATTAAATTATTGTTTACATGTATTGCTCAATTTTATTATCATTATTGTTGATCGTCAACCTTAATTGGCCTTGAGCTGTATGTTGATGTATTATTAATAAATATAAAAATAAAATAAAAGTAGAAGATTCCCGTTCGAAGGAATATGCGGATTCCTGTTTAATAGATTTTAGCATATTCAGCTACTGAAGGACCAGCAAATATTTTTCGGCATGCTATTTTTATTTGTTGTCATCACTCGGCATCTAAATATACCCAGCGATTGTAAATCAGCTTCATTGAATTTCTACGTCTCACTACACATCCCCATCCACTCCTTATTTCCCATTTATTTCTTCCATTCGCTTACCCATCCTAATTTCCATCTCCTAAACGTATCACTTCGCCTCACGCACCTCCAATGTCTTCTTCCATCCAAAGAGGCACATGAGTTCGCAAATCGTCTCCGGAGAGCGGCTTTCCCTGCTCTCCTTCCCCATCTCACCCCCTCTCCCTCACCGCTCCATCTGTTTGGAGGTCCCAGAGTGGCCCCGGGGCCGCCTTCATCTTCAGGGAGAACGGGTCCTTTTGGGTAATTGGATTTCGTCGCAGAAGGAAAAATACTCACGCGGCGTGGAAGGGGTGAGTAAGGGTGGAAATGAGGAGGAAGATGGATGGAAACGGAGAGAACGGTGTTTCGGATCCCGAGAGAGAAAAGAACGAGGCCCGAATTATTTTCGCATCACGGCATTGTGCGAATTTTTGCGCGTGGATGGGGAGAGTGGGAGGAATTTATTTGCGAGGTGTTTTCACCGTAGCAATATCCTAGAGAGGAAAGGAGGAGGGAATTGATTGGAAGTCTTATTTCTGCGAGGAATCAGGAGAGACCGATCTCGAAAATTTCGCGCGAGAAGATCTGTTTTTTTTTTCAGGGCTTTTTGCCATCTTCGCAGCCTCGCAGATTTCTTTGAAGTTAAGCTCAGAGTAACATATGTATTACCAAGAAGGGGTTTGTTTGACGGGTTTTGGGACGAAAAGGTATAATTTAACTGTTTTTAGTTTTTACGGGAATGTGTCAAAGTACGTTTTCAGAGAGAAATTTCTCGTGTATGCATTTGTTTTCAGCGAAACCGGGAAAAATTCTAGATATCTCAATTTTGGCTCAAGGACTGGCCGGAAAAGTATAAAAACATTTTCGACTCTATATCTAGCATTTATTCATAGAATGTTAAAATATCTAACCTTTCTAACCGTAAATAAATTAAGATTTTAATGCGGAGTAAAACATTACGGGCAAATTCTTAACTTTTCACTGCTGAATAAATATAAAAAAATTGAAATCGATCACATCTTGAGCTCTACACAAAATGTTCTATGAGAGAAGGCAAAATTTCACATTAAAGCAAAAAGTGCTTCAAATACAACCACTTTCATTTTGACTATAGGCACTAAAATTATATTTCAAGTAAAATACTGAAGGAATAACTCAGATACTGTTTATATTTTGGATCACTAAAATACAAAGTGAGTTTTTGTTCTTATTCCCAAATTTCATGGCTTTCAAAGAAAGAATTTGCCAGAAATTTGCGAGTGATTACTGTAAATTTGAAAAAGTTCACCATTATTTGTGCAGTATTTTATATTATTTAATCTCATATAAAAATGTTATTTTTTTAAAAGTTTGTTATAGTAGTAAATATATGTTATAGTAGTAAATAATTATATGATTATAGCTTGTAAAAATAAGGTAATAAGAGGCGTAAACTACTATGTCATTTTCTTTAGAGTACTTGTATGATTATTGGTAGAATGTTCCTTCGAATTAAAACGAGAAAAACATACAATTTGAAAAATTGATCAAACATTTTCCGTACTTTACCAACATCATACATATTTATTTTAAGCTCTTTTTGAATAAGGTCATTAATTAATAATTTGGGAACATTCATTTCTGGTTATGTTGTTATTGAGTTGCCTTTTCAACACTTAATTAAATAAATGTAACTATTAAAATTTACTTTATCAAAATTTCAGAAAATATGTTGTGTACTTTATGTACGTCATGCAAAAGTGAAAAAATATGCTAAATTACCATTTACCGATTGTATGACGTAATCAATTAAAATTAGGTCTCTAAATAAAACCGTCTCTTTCCAGAGTAAGAGATTTTTAAAAATAAAATGATTTTAGATACGAAATCGTTCAGTTTCAAATCCATATTTATAAAATATTATTTCACTTCTCTCACTCTCATGTTACGTGTGAATCCGGCATTTCTTTTATCCCAAAGTTTGCGCAGATGAAGGATCATTCACCTAAGCGATGTATTAGAAATTCGAATACAAATATATATGACTTCCACTATCGGGTAATGAGTCAACGTTAATTAAGTTGTATATGTATATCAATGAAATTAATGTTACTTCTCTAGCACTACCTACTAGAAGCTCGCTAAAAACACCTTCACTACCAAGGAATGCGGATTTCACACTTTTATATTAGGCTCCTCTAAAATATATCCTTGTTTTTAACTAAGTATCAACTGGAATTTTATTTCTCATACCTTTGGTATATAGTAGAATATCCTCCTTGCAACTACTCCGTTCGTAGCCCTCTTGAGCTTTACTAAATTAATTGTTAAAACTAGTGTTTTCTGAAATATTTTCTATGACCAAGTTGAAAATATCCCTTTTAAGTAACATATAATGTCAGGCTAATGTTAAATAGAATGTTAGATTATAAATTATAAAACGTGAGATTAGTATATGTTAACCTTTCTGATAATGTATATTCAGTTCGTTGACTTCTGGAGAATATTTTTTATCATTAGATTACATATATGTCGTGACAGATATATTAAACATTTATATATTATGATACCGCATGGGAACAGAGCCAATCTTTCTGTCTTTTCGACTTTTTCTTTAGTTTCCTTTAATTAATTCGTTTCCTTTCCTCTTTCATTTTCTGTTTTGTTAAAATATATAATATTTCTTGTCGTCAACATGAAGAATCAATTTCTGATATCACTTACAATGAATGATTTGCATGATTGAATTTTTCGCCTCAATCCCTGACATTAAAAATATCATTTCACTTCAGTTTCTATTTCCAATGATCGATCGCTTGACGTTAAAGAGGAAAGCGAGATAACATTTAATTGAAACACATCTCCAGAAAATATTCCCTCAATGCAAGTGACTGAACGTGTGCTGAACACCTCAAGGACGAATCGAACGCGGCAAAATTCCGAAGAAATCATTTCGCAGACGCTGTCGATTCCCAACGTTTCTGTTATCGCAAGGTTTCAATTCCACAATCTTGCATCCGAAGCCAACACGCCTGAATTAAGCGTTTTCATCAAGGCATCCCAGGATCCCTTTCTCGTCTCATCCACGATTCCCGTCTCCCTCACCTTTCTTCACCTAGCACCCACTTCTCTTCCTTCCAAGCCTCTCATCCTCCCACGGTTCCACCCCATCCCAACTCCCAGCCCTCCCACACCACTATCGCATTTATTATCTCCACATCGACGTTAAGAAATATACCCGGTCTTCCGTGAGCGATGGTGCCCGTGTCTCGACGATGAAAATGCCTCCGGGATTTATGTGAGCCCTGCTCGCCGGCCCTTGATTACGTTAGACTCATTCTCTCTCTTAACTCTTTACTTTCCTTCCTCTCCTTCTTTTTTGCCCACTCCACTGGCTTAACAAATTTCTCCTCCTCCTCCTCAATCAGGAGGAGCTCATTTTTATCGAGGAAAACCTTTCCTGAAGAGCTTTGGGAGGCAGACCCCACAACCTTATATTACCTCCATACTAGGGTGATTAGGAAGCCTTTCTCCTTTCAATTGTTTTCTCCCTCTTCCCCTTCCTTCGCGGAGCAGTTTTTAATTGGCTCCCTTTCGATTTGAACGAGCGGTATGAATTACCCCTCTTTCAATGCGTTCCCCAAAAGTATGTATTACGATTTTCTCGGGTGAATAGGTCACGCGTAAGCCACGGGAGAAATGGGTGAATGTTATAAATACCACAATTTCCATTCGCCCAACACGAGAGCGTAACCTTAACAACGCGGTTGACCATTCAGGTCGGATATCAATCATATAAACCATCCGCCCCTCCAATCACTCGGGAAATTGTTGCCAACTTTACCTAATTCAATTATAGGTTCTTGGATTGTGTGGAGGAAACTCCCCTATTTTCAACTATATCTCTAAATATTTTGAGATTGAAGTGGAATTACCTTAATCTTCCGAGTTTCCCCGTCTTTTCTACCGTCTCACAATGCACTAATTTATTAAATCATAAGAAAAATTTTACTGCAGAGTAATTGTAGTATAGTTGAACATTTTAAAAATTCCTCTTCCGGCATTTCATTGCTTGTAAGTTGTATGAGCTTTTTAGTGACTTAAGCAAAATTACATCTCCTGGGAGATTTTTGAGACTTCTTTTCTGACTAGAGTAAATACTAGACAGCCCAGTACTTCTCCATATTAGGTTTTAAAATTATGTAAATAAGATTCCATCAATGCAAATAAAGCGAGAAAACGTTAAGTAGAACAGATAAAGCAAAGTTAGCCTTCTACGTGGAAAAATCGACAAGCAAATACTGCTGACCTACAAAGATAGGTTTATTGTTATCTTGCTGAATTGGTCCTGCCGTGAAAATGAATTTTCGTCCGAAAAAGTTTGAAATCATTTTTCGGTGCTTGCCTATGTGGCTATCCACAGCTTTATTCCAAGGCAAACCATTATAATTGCAATTGAAAATTATGCCAAATTACCACAAATATTTAGGTTACATTGCACAATGTAGTGTTTGCCGTCCTTTTGGCATTTCGGGGCCCCTAGTTTTTGAATTAACAGAGGCTCTACGATTGCTTGACATACGTAAGATGAGATCCGTTAGAAAAATGTTAATTGAATTTTCGTTTAAACTTTCTCATAAACTCGGCGATCTTACGTTCTTGGAAGGCGTAGTAGGTATCGTGCGTCCTTGCTGTTACTGAAATCGTTCACATGATTCGAGAATAGCAAAGGGAATTTCCTAACAGTACTAAATGCTACAAAGATTCATTTGTCTGCAGACGACACGCGACACAGCAAAAATTGGAAAATACGCTCATGATGAATACACCCCCTGCCATACGTCTAAAGGTGGCTCACTGGGTACACGTTTCGATGTAAGGTGTAATTACACGAATAGTGGAATCGACTCCTAAATAGATGGTAACCCTACGCTGGAATTAGTGAAAACATACAAGAGAAAACCACTGTAGGATTAAAAACTTTTCTTCCCTTAATCCTCGCTGTGGATTCTTTATTATTTTTTTTTCCGTCGTCGGAATGCTTCAGAAATTCCTCTTTTTTCATGAAGGGTTGCCTCCTGCGACGTTCGCCTCACCCTGTCGTATTGGATGCGACGCACGTAGGAGCATCTCTCAAAACAGGTGATAAATCAAGTCTTATGGGTAAGAGCGCCATCTCTTATCCTTTCTGTAGACGATCGATCCCCGATCTCGTAAAGATGGCAGTCGTTCACTGGGAATCAATCTCAGGAGGAATTCGAGGCTTGAGGTGCTCCTGAGGTATGAGCGTAGAATGGGAGTAATCACCTCGATTTGTTTGAAACGGTTCTATTGGAAGGATGAAGGGAGATGATACCGGGTGCACGTTTCTCAATTTGCATTCGGAATGCACATCGATCAGTCCACGAGGCTATCAGAGTAGGGAAGCAATTAATTCGAATGGTGGCATTTTTCTTGTCATTATAGATTCGAAGTATCAGATAAACACTAAATGCAGAGAATTTGAAGCTGATGATAGATTTTCCATGTAATCTGAACTATGTTCTAAGACTATAATAGCTCCTAATATGTCATGATTCTATAGGGTTGTTTACAGTGACCATTAGTCCTGTCTTAGGGTAATGCAACGCGATTCGTCACCGGATTGAACGTATGTATTCGATTGTAAACCTACTAAAGAGTTTTACTGCTGATGAATATTTTTCCGCTGTGTAATGGACTCTGCTAACGAATACGTTCAACGAATGTTTTCGTTGATGTTTTCAAAGGAATACAAAATGGCTAAAGAAAAGTGGATGCTGCCAATTTCTGCTTGTAAGTAAAGAGAATTGGTGTTTGGAAGCTGAATGTTGATTTGGGACCTAGTGTGAAATTTCCTTCCAGCTAATGATGTAGCTAAAATAGAAGTCCTCTCCAGGTAAATGGAATGCAGAAATCTTTCTCATGTTTCCATGCGTCTTACTTTTTCATAGTGTACAAATGTCGGTCACCTACCCTTTCTGCTATCTTCTGCCAAAATTGATTCCTTTGTTTGTTAAAGTATCACTTTATATCACGCATAGGTCCTTAAAATCGTTACATTATACCTCTATGAATGAATCACCGCGATATGTACGACTGTACATGTACTGTACTGTCATGTACTGTACGAAGAAGTCGCAGATTTGATGGAAATCACCTCCTAAGTTGCTATGGAGGTACCTTCCTAATGGCGTGCCTCAACGAGGATCTTGCTGTGAAGCATATTTTTCAAATCATAATGCCTTCTACTAGGAAAAGCATGTTTTTTTTATTTTTAGATGAATATTATCGTCTAATTTTGAATGGCTGCAATATTATGAATTACTTCATTCTAATTCTATTTCAATCTTTTTATCAATTCTAACACCAGTGAAGGAATTTAAGTTAGCGACTATCGAGTAGTCTCTCTCTCGTGTTCTTGAAACATACCAAGAATCCCGTGGAATTGAAACTGTTTAGTAGCGCTGGGTATGATGATTTTTCAGCTGCATCTCCGCTTCGTTTAAAATCACCAATAAATTTTAAAATCAGTTCGACAATTTTATTTTAGGACCATATCAGCACGATTTCTGACAATGAAGTAAAGATATCGAAAGGATAGTTAGCATGCGAGTATTGAATTAAGGATTTTACAAGAATATCTATAGAACAAACTTTAATAGCCTGTAAAATATCGTAAATGAAGGTTTAATATAAAGGATACTATTATTGGAAAAATTGAGCTGATATCTTTCCATTAAGAGTTTCCAAACATGTCAGAATCAAAATTAAACATATAATAACATTACATTGACGAAACTCGTATATCTCTGGCAGTTTCGAAAGCATGAGCTATGAGGAATAATATTCATAAATAAGTTCAGACTTTAGTTTACCTAAACATCGTATATGTCAGATACGATAAACAAACCAAAGAAATTGGTACCTCAGACCAATTTAAATTCATAATGTTCAAATATTCTTCGAAGAAAGCCCGTTCTAACGTCTTAATTGTAACGCTTTTTAAACAAGAAATTTATATATTTCAAATATATGTGCTGTAGTAGAAAATGTAGGGATTTCTTATCAAGTTCTCTAATATTTTTTATTCTACTATTAGTGTCTTGCTAACTATAATGATTTTTTTATTTGCTCAATTACTAACTCGAATCTTTTCCCAACCTATTTATAACCCTCATTGTTTACGCACGCTTTTCAAATATATGCTTGGTAGTAAGATACGCTTGGTTAAAAATTTCTAGACAATTATATATATTTAGCAGTCTGTTTCTCCGTGCTGGAGTTGACTTAATAAAATATTTCAGCCACCTCTGTTTGTAAATAAAATATTATCACCATTTCTGTTCTAGAGTTATGAAGGGATATTAAATCTTTATTTCTTAGCAATTCGTTGTGGAGTCAAGAAGTCTCAACTTCCTAAATTTGAATAATAATGGGCAAACACTCACGTACTTGCCTTGACCGGGATACTCAATTTATCGGGAACCTCACTTATACTAGGCTAGCGCTCACCTCTATATTTGTAGGAGGCAGGCAAAAACTATGCAATGATTAATTTTTACCTTTCAGAAAGACTCGAGATAGAATGGTTAAATACTACGGAGATACTTCATTTTCTCTGTTCATGAGGATTCTCGAATGCTTCGAAAATCACCGGAACATTTAAACGGTAACAAAAAATGATAGTCCGTCTCTTTTGCTCGCAAAATATCTCCCTCCCTCCTTCTCCACATCCTCACTCTTGTACACGTTTAAAAGGGCGGCAGCCAGTCCCGTCGCGTGTCGGAAGGCGATCACCCTCGAGTAAAGTCGGCTCTGCCCAAAAACAAATGAAATTAGTTCGCAATCTTATGTATCGCAAGCACTGGCAAGAAGAAGACGAGAAGATGGCCATCTAAACCCGAAAATTCCGACACGCGATACAAATTGCAATGATTATAACCTCGGTCGCAGCGCGTCCTCAGCAGCTTTCAGTTGCGTGCAGAACCACCTCGTTGCGTCCATCTTAAAGACCATCCTGTGACAGTTGCTACGGGTTTAAAGAGTGTTTCGCCCAAAGGGTTTCACCCAAGAGACGGTTTGCCCAAGGACATTTGACTAGGGGAAATTTTCAACAGGAGAGACGACGCCCACAACCAAGGGGTGGGAACCTTAATCCACTGTGAGGCCGTGTATCAAACCGTTGGGCAGCATGTCAAACGATCATGCCGCACTTCAGTCACCTGTTACCTATATTTAAATATTCTGCCTTTGAAATTTTAATTATGAAAAGAAATTTAATCGCCAAATAAATTTTAGGAGAATGAATTGCATTTTATTTTCAATGGTCGGGATAAAGGAGTTTGAGAAATGAAAAATTTTGTTTGCCCAAGAATTCTTACCTAAAGGTTTTGCACCCACGAGTCCGCTCACACTAACGATTACTTCCCAAATGGTTTCAATAACCCATTCTGAAATACTAAGCAGAAATGCTTGGGAAATTTGGTTATTTTCATTTAAAAATTTATTTATCCTTCAGGTAATAAGCTAGTTATTATGGTAGGCCTTTTTTCACAATAGCCTTTCATTAGAAATAAATTTGAGGTTCTTTTTAGAGAGGACAGGGATATTATCTTCAATGAATTACAAAGAATGACCGCCCTACACAACCCACAAATGCGCTTTTGAAAAATATCCATTTGGTAAATTTATCTCGGGAGAAAAGTCACTGGCGTAAGGTCTCTGGTGTAAATTCTCCTGGGTGAACTGTTACTGGCCAATCCGTTTCTTGTACAAGCGTCTTAGGGTGAAACGTACGAACACCGTTGGTACCAGCTCTTCTTCTCATCTTTTATCTTGGTTCATCTCTCGAATTCTTTTTCTTCAGCATCTGAAAGGGCAATCCTCCGGTTCTCCAGATGCTTTCTTGACTGGTCTTAAGTATGTACCACTCTTCCCCCTAATGTTCCCGTCCAAGCACACCAAGAAGACTTCACACTTAGCGAAAGTAAGGGTTTTTATTTTCTTCGGATTGGTGCTATGAAGAGAAGGAAATGGGTATCATATCGCTAATTAAACTGAGTTTCCATTTCCCCTACGCCCAAAAACGGAGATGACAAATAGGCAGACGCATTCCGTTTCAAAACTACCGGATGGAATTGGCCATAATTTAAAATCACTGAGCTGAATTGAAGGCTGAAATACATTCATTATTTGCCGTCGTTAAGTCACGCGGGGTAAAAATTGCCATCGTCTAGCTGAAGATCGAAATTTTCGCGTTGCTCCAAAAAACAAACTAGGGCGCAAAATTTGAGGATCATCAGCTTAGGGAATATTTTTTCTGAAGTGGTACACTATTCATTGTACGCGATGGTCGTAATCGAAGTTCTCTCATGATTTTGTACGAAGCGTAAGTAGGATTAAGGTTTCGGTCAAAAATATGGATATCATTGTGGACGAATGAAGCTATTTTGCTCCCCAAGGTCCGCAATAATTGAATTTCCCGTATGATGGCCCGTAATATCATTCAGTTTTCGAAGTTCACGTCGGATTTCGAATGCCAATTTAATGTGGATAAATCGTTATATCCCACAGTTTGAAGTCTGTGCTCTCGTGGGAATTTTTGACCCAGTTAATTCTATCATTGCGCCAGACACACGTGCTCCATCGTGCCCATCCGTAGTGCTGAAGTCCTGGAACAGCTACTTGCTCTCGAGTTTTTGCTTCAGGATAGAGCGAAATTTCAATTAATGGAGATAAAAGAAACCTCAACGTTAAAACATCGGCTACTCAAATGTTTTGTTTCTCCCTCCAACGCGGTTCATTAACAAACCGGCCTCGACCGATCAGCGGGATTCTTGCTATCCGAACCCATTTCACGTTTTTTATCGGCCGCTTTCCAAAGCGCAGAGAAATTAATCACTTAAAAATTGTGGTAAAAATTTCGGCCCTTCGGCCTGCTCGAGAACTGACATCAACATGACCTTAACCGAAGGCTCGACCCTTCACTTCCAATTGATTTACTTTCCGATTCCACGTTTTCCTCTGTTTTCGAATTCGCCTGTTATGCTAGAGCATTCCGGCGTATTTCAAATGCAGTAGTTCTCAACGTTTCTCCATTTTAACTTCGGTCGGGCTTTAATTAAATTTTGCGTGAATGAGTACAAGTTAATCTTGATTGATTTAAGGCTGTAATTAAGAGTGATTTATGTAATTAAATGTGGAAGTAAACCACTCAGAATAACATTGAATTTCGCGAAAGAAACAGGTATTTCAAAATATTTGCAGCGGTTTCATGAAATAATCGTGAACTAATTGGTTAGCAGTTCAAATAACGTACACACTGATGTCTGTTGGTAAATTCATACGAAACGTAACTGAAAATGTCACGGTCCATCGGAATATCGCATTAACGTAATTAATGAAGGCAAACTAAATTTTAAGCATCAAACATGATCTGGATATATTTCATTAAATCATGGTCTCGTAATAATTAGGATGTCACGCAGATATTTAGTTAACTGTTTCATACTTCAGTGGTCACTAATGGGAATCTTCTGTTACGAGTACAACTACATTTGAAGTTTATTAAAGGTAACTCAATTACAATTTCATCAACTCTTGTTAGCTTTACCTCCATAGCAAATAAATATACACTGACATTGGTAGGCTTCAAAACAGGTCCAGATCATTCTGTGTCAACTGAAATTTTGTGTTTTGTTTTCGTATTAAACACAGTGTAATTACGTATCGAATGTCTGGGGACGTGTAGAACCATTAATTCAACATAGCCATATTTGGATGACGCCATCCAAATTCTCCCGCTTCTTCGCAGAGCGCATCTTTGTGAAATATGTATCTAATAACAGAAAAACCTCACAAAATGCTATGACAGAAATACGTTGGATGGTAGAGGCCTTAATAAAAGGGTAATCCATATTATATTACATGAAAAAGAATTTTTATTATATAATTAATAAGTATGTGATAGCATTAATTCGTGGAAGGCTGTAATAATGGACAAGAAATATCTCTTACAATTCCACAGATTGTATTCGAGCTAGCCTGATGATAGTAGCTCGCTAGCAAAACATGTCGCATTAATGATGTCTGTGGAAGTATACAAGATAGTTCTTTTCCATCACAAAAAAAAACATTTTAAACTAACAGGGACCTAAATAACGGAATGAAGGACGTGACTGCGATGTGCAACGCCGCGAAACCTAGGTCGCAGCTTGTTTTAAATGTTTGGTTTAAATTATAGTTATAGAACATACACAAAAAATATTTCAAACAATTCTTTTTCATATAATGTGCCGTGTAGTAGTGCTGTTAACAGTTCCTCGACAGCCGGGGTCATTTCATCCATAGGCCCCTACCGGGAACTGATCCCGGGACCGCTTTCATAGAAGTCGAACGCCTTGCCTACTTAGTTATCCGGGAACCAATATTATACGGTAAAAATTTACAGTAGGTATAGAATACAAGGGAAAAAATACACGAGAATGCCCTGGAAGACGTTGTTTGAATGTATACATCAAGAAATAATGGAAAAGATATTGCGTATGGAATTTAAGTGTACGTGTAGAAAATAAAGAAAATTAAATTATAAATCTATCCTATTTCTCGCATAACCTACAATCATCGCTTTGCTGGCGTTACGAAATGAAGACTTTCATTGGATATCGTAGATATTCAAAATCAGTTAAATAATCGACCGTTAGATATTAAATATTTCCTGGGGACTCTTTGTGGAACTTCAATCTACACATACCCTGTAAGAAGCATCATGTGCATCTTTTTAATAAATTTCCATTCTCATTATTTCATTTTTGTCTCCCGTGAAAACATGGGAGCATCCCGATAATTGTATTCCTCCCACCTTCAATCTCCATTGCTCTCCTGAATCTCAGGCCTGAGTGCAATTTTCTCATCATTCGAAACGCAAACGTGACATGCCTTCCGGTTCCATTACTCAGCACGCACGCAAGGAAGAACGAGGTTTGGGAAATTTGTCGGGACATTTTCAAGGCGGAAAGTATTATGGTTGATGTATATTCTAAAGTACTTTTTTATTCTTAAGCGATTTATTCTGACGTGGTTAGGGCGACCGATCTCATTTTATTGAAGAGAAAATTGGTTCTCCGAAAAAATTCTTTGAAAATAGTCGCCACGGAAGGTTGTACCCAAGCTTTGAAGTTGGTGTTTCTTATTTGAAAACTTTTGGGGCAAGGGAAATTCATTGGTACAACGGTGAGCAGATGTTGTCAATATTCTTTTGTTGTCTTCGACTATCTTTTTCTTCGTGTCCCTCCTCATGTCTTGATGTTGAATTATATTTTAACCTACACAGATTGCAATGTGATGTCTAAGATACACAACATTTTTTTAGTACTTTTTGGTATTATTTGTTAATTGAGATCCAACTTTTCGCTACTTTTCGTGATGTCTAAGATACACACCATTTTTTTTAGTACTTCTTCGTATTATTTGTTAATTGAGATCCAACATTTCGCTACCTTCCTCTATTCAGAGGACATAAGTTAGTCACAAATCTGTCAATTCTTAGACTAAAGAAGTCAGCACTTTCAGATTATAATACCTGTGAGATATATTGTGACCATTGATCCGAGAATTTGAAAGTTGATTATTTTCCGGAAGTTGATTTCTCTCTTATTGGTTTAAATCATTTTTATTAAAATATCCGTATATTATTTGAACTATTCGTGGATATTTTACATCCAGATAGTGCATTATTTTGTATTTTATTACGAAGTACGTTATTGTTATCATTTAGGAACAGCAAAAAAAAATGAAAACATATTGCGTAACTATACTCATATCCGAATGAATAATAGGTAAATAAATGAAGGAAGATATGTAACATAAAGGAATGGTATAAAAGAGGACGAGATAGTACAGATCAGCAACAACGTTTCAGAGTGATACATTGCGTGCTGCATCGTCTCATGAGGTTGCAGCACGGAGAGTTAGTTTGTATTTGACTCAGTATAGAGTAATGTTTTCTTTCATTCAATTTTTTCCGTCTTATGTCTGTCTATGGCAATTTAAACGACACCGAAGTTTGAATGATAATCGAATTCATCCTAGTTATTCTTATAGAACGCTTTGAAAGAGTTGTGTCTATGTTAACTGTGCTTCGCTTACGTGGAGTTTTTCTCTGATTCCGTTCTGGCACTGTCAGGAATGTGAGAACGGTCTACCTCAATTCTCATCATGTCCAGAAGCTCGATGATCTGACAGGGGTTTTGGTAACTAATGTTGAGCATAATCATTTGATCGAGTCTGTTTTAATTAAACTTGTTCGAAAGATGCGAAAATTCGTTTTCCGAAATGTTCATTGACACGAAGTTGATAGCTAATCGGCATCCGAGATATTACTGCAAGTGTGGTTATTTTAGTTGGATGCATGAAGAATTTGGCACTGTTTTAATGCACTTTTTACAATGATTTTAAAATTTTTGACAAGTCTCCTGTTTTAGCTTCATCAAAAGTTATCTACTAGTTAGTTATACAGCTAAATTCTTTGTTTTCCAAAACTCGGTTTCGTACAGGGACCCGAATCGTAAAACACTCACAAACACCGCTATCATCTAAAGATTATCGAAATAACCGGAACTCGATGGTCTCCCACTTTCCGGACAGATATTCTTATCAATTCGACTAAATAATACCTACCTGTACCATGCCATGGATGGCAGTTTACTGGTTAGAATATATGCCCCGAAAACGGGAGATGTTATAGAAGAAAAGTAAGAATATTCCAAAACTATGCGAGTCGATATTCCGCGGAACTATCTCCGTTAACCTAATTAATCGTTAGCAGGGTAACACATTTGCTGAGGAATCGCCGTACTTGATTTTAGCTAAATGATTGGCCTGGTAAAGAAGAACAGCATAGTTTTCTCAATTCCATAATCCCCAATACTTTCATATGGTGAAGAACCACAATTTCAGTGTTCGATTGCCATCTCTCACAACCCACCTCTTTTGTGGTGGTCATCAAAGATGAAGGAGATTCAATATGGCTTAATTAACTCCTCGGGAACCTATAAGAGTAAGCTGCACGAGTCCACAGTTCAAGGGACCTGCAACCTATTTGTTCGCGGCCGTCAAATTCTCTTTGCGTTGAGTTTCCGGCGGCAGCGTCCACTTCAATTCCAGCTCTTCCTGTTTGACCCCGTTGCTCGCCATCAAACTTCAAGTAGCACGCAGGGCACTTGAGAGATACGGCACCTGATGAGACTTGACGTCTGGACCGCGTATTGCATCACCTCGACCGCTTTGTGACTTTTTCACGCCTCTTCGTCGCTCTTCATCATCATCGCTCGTCCTACGATGCGTCACTAACTATAGTGCCCTTCACTGCCGAATGATTGTGCCTGCGCTATCAGAGTGCAAATCTGTTGGATCAATATGGGATGGTACTTTACCTTGATGATGCTGTGAAGCCTCCAATCTAGGTTCTCGCGGTGAGAACGGTAAATATTAATCTAGGAGAATAAAATTCCAAAGTGGAGAATTATCTTGTTTGACGTCATGGTTCAATGAAGGTCTGTTATGTCAAATTTCTTTAACGAAATCAAAATCTTTTCTAACTTTTGAATAGTGAATAAATATGGTGGAATGTGATTTAGTCAATAAAGACGTTATTTATTTATTTAGTATAATTATCAAGTGGTACCTAGAATAAATCCCATTTTTTTATGTAGGTAAAAGGCACAATCAATTAGGACTACACGGGAGGTTCAGATATTATATTCTTCGGCTGATAAAACTTAAGACTTGTTGGACTAGATACCAAAATTATTGATTAAAGGGCATTCCAAGTACTACAAAAATGAAAGAAGTGTAAAGTTTGAGACGTAAAAAAATCAAACTTTTAATGCATTTTTTCTATACACATGATTATGATGCTGATACGTCAAAATCAGTAATTTAAGTCTGTGAAATAAATTAAAAGTTTGAATTTTTAACTGCCTTGAGGACTTTTATAAGCGAAAGGACAAATTTCCTGTCTCTTTTTTCGCAAAGGAGAACGGAACTTCTGAGGTAAGAAACACAAGTAATTGTTATCCGTAGGCTAAGATGGATTGGTGTAAAGGCACCCTATTGTACAGGAGCTCCTAACTTGCGTACCTCTTTGGGGTTTGGGAAGTTTGCCCAGGGGATGTGGAGTGTACCTTTTAAGGGTTACTGGTACCAAAAGTTAGGAACTCCGGTGCGATAGGGTGACTTTGCACCAATCCATCTGATAACACGGGTAACAATTACTAGTGTTATCTGGTAATAGAAATATGCATCTATATTTTCCAGCTATTTAATGTTGGCTTTGTGATTTACTATAAAAGCATTTCTTTTTATGACAAACTGTTAACGGGATAATTTATTAAACGGGAATGGGAATCAACATTGTTAGAAACCCTGGCCTACACAGCTATTATACGAAGAATGTTGATATTTTTACCATTGCTAAAATTAAGGAAGTTTTTTATTTATTATTTTTACCAATTCTTATATTAAGTTTGGTTTACAATCGAGGAAAAGGTATAACGACCGCGGATGTATCAACTCTACTGAAAGAGTTTTTCTGTCACTTCTGACCTGTCACGTCATTTCGTTCCGAAATTAATTTAAACCCTCTTACGTCACCAGGCTAAATTGATTTCTTAATGCGTTTTGAATAACATCTCCTGCTTACGTTTTCGCGTGATCTCTTTCCCTTTCACCACCTAAGCCCTTCACCTATCATGCCTAACAACAAACAGAAAGGCTCAATTTTCTTTTTAATGTAATTTGGGAGAGTCTTTAGGAGGTTTTTAGCAGGATAAAAAAATGTTGTAGAGAGCAGGCCGAGCGTAAAATGGAGAAGGGAAATGGGGAGGGGTTTTGGATGGAGAAAATAGGAAAATGAAGGCGCACTTGGATGAAGATCCAAGAGCGTGTAGTGTTTGCAACCTGCGCTCACCTGTGGTAAACGTGGAGCGGACACGGTAGAGAGGGAATCTGAGGGTCACAGGTTGTTAAAGTCGACTTTGTCACTTCGTTTCTGAGAAGAGTGTACGTTCCTACTCTTTCTCTCTCCTCTCGGTCCCTTCAACTCTTCCATTCTCTCCTGATGGATGAAAAATTATCCCAAAATACGTTTTTAATGGTTTTCGCTCTTAATTTCATTGTTTTCTCCCCATATCCTTCCTGTCTCGCCTTCTCCCTTCCTTCCTCTCCGTGCACTGTTCATTCGCTGGAGCCTTTCCTCTTTTTATCAGTGTCACGCACCTTCCCGTCCACGAATCTCAGCCGACAGATCGCAAACACGACGCCCTCTCGTAAAATATTCAACGAATCTATGCCGGCGTGATTATTCGTGCGTCTATGGGTCGGACGGTGATAAAAACGGAATGTTTTACGGAAAAATGCACTCGAGTGGAAATGGACGCGATACGTCCCGCTTAGTAGTGGGGCAGAGAGCGATTTATCGAGTGCGGCACGCACCTTTTAATTTTTACGTCGCGTTTTGACTCCAAGGACATTATTTCGCCCGGAAACTAATAAATAAAATAGTGGTATGGAGGCATTTTTTAGTCTTTCCCGGAAGGAAGTATTTAATCTTTAGAGTTTTTCGAAATTATTCTTTCCCTATCGCCTTGATTCGTAATTTTTCCTTCGCCTCATTCTTAGCCTTAATATACCGTGTTCCCCTAGTGCTGGGGTCCCTAAGGTTTTTTGAAAGTCGACCTCTTCAGGGATTTCTCCAATTTTTATCGACTAATTTCCAAGATTTAGAGGAACTAACGTTGAGGAGATTTCTTAGTCTCATTCTTCTTTTAGTAAAGATTAATGATAACTGTTCTCGATTTAATTTTTCGTCACTAAAACGGAAAAAGCTGCGTGACATTTAGGATGTTTATCTCTCATGCATGTATTGTATTTATGATTTTCAATATAATATTTTTTCATCCATCTCCAATCGATCTCCTAACGACTTGATATTATTCTATGAAGGAAGGCTTCAACTTTCATTAACGATTCTACTTCCGGTTATGTATATTTTGAATTAGCTAAACTTCTGAGAAAACTCTAATCAAAAGAGCTGAAGTTATACTTAGTGATGTACCACATGATATGATCATGGAATAGAAAAATACGGAAACCAATATTTTGAATACCTCTCACGTCCTGATAATATATCATATATCTTAACATATTCTTAAATTCATTCTTAATTTTATTACATATCTATTCCATAACACTTTTATTTGATGACATAGTTAAATGTTTATGACAGGAAAAGAATATGTTGGTTATTGACAAAGGGAGGGGCTTACTACTTCACTGCATCTTTGTGAAGTGATATTTTATAGAAACTTTTTTACTCCTATGTAAAAAAATTAAATATAGTTTATAGATTAGTATATCACACTTTTCTAACTCTTTGTCTTCGCAATTAAACTTAATTTTGATATATCATCAATGGAATTTATTAAACGTTGGTAATATTATTAAAATTTAAATACAATTATTCCGTATTTTTCCTTTCACTACCTTGTTTTGATACTCGCAGAAAGCTCAAATTAATATACCATATTATGACGTTGCCTTAATGAATTACGTTGAGTGAGAAAAATACTGGTTGTTGTAATTCCGAATCGACCGTAGTTGAAGAGGTAAAAAGAAATCTGTCAGGAAGCTTTTAAACTATTTTTGTATAAAGGAAAATAAACGCAAAAGTGAAATCTTATAAGAACTTATTAAATATATTCTAATTTGATACATAATTTCATTGTATTTATCACACATAATGTTCTACATCATAATAAGTCCATCCTTAATTCAAGCCCAAACCAATTCAACGAAACGCGAGTGACAATGAGTATCCCCAATCATATGCAACCCACCGGGCACCATTTACACGAGCCTTTTAACCCCTCTCAAAAACATCTTTCAAAGCCCTTCCTTCCACATGCATAATTTAGCAAATCTCGTCTCGATCATTAATCCATCGGGATTCCCTCTCAGGGGTTTATCGACTGCTCAACTGGCCGTAATGATGGCTCAGGACTCAGGGGTTTGAAAAGTTTCGGAGGTGCGAAGAGGGATAGGATGGGAGAGCGCGGCCGGGAGAGGGAAGATTGATGGAGTTTGGCTGGGTCGACGCGGCTGACATTGTGTAGACGGACAGCTGCGTGACCTCAGAGCGTGCGAGGGTCACGGCCAAGGGGGTGAGAGGACAAAAGGACGATTAGAGGCGCCGTTGAGAACGGATGAGGCGGACACACTCTCTCTCCCCTTCCCTTCCTCCGCAACTGGATTGAATTTGGCATGATCGCTCGAGATCGGCGGTCTTGAGGGGAGGAGTGGGCGTGGCACTTAACCTTTCGATGTCTTCGCACCTTGCGCCCGAGGACGAGGTGATGGATGGATTCGGTCCCACCCTCTTTTGTCTGTCACAATTGAAGTCTTCGAATAAACGGAGTTTCCATTGTGGGATGGTGCGTGCCGTAAATGAAGCCAATCCTCATAATTATTCCGCGCAGGGAAAGGGAGTTGCCTTGTAATAGGATATGTTTTGGAGTATGGTAGTAATGAAGTTTGCTCTAGAGCGAGATTGGTAGTGCAGTGAGGCAGGGTCGTGCCTATTGGTGAGGTGACCGCCTCAGGGGACTCTGAAAAGATCGCGGAATCGAATGTTGAATATTATGCTAGATTTTTAACGGGAATTTTAATTGGAAAAATAACGGATTTATTAAAAATAAAGACTTCTATAATGGAAACAGGAAGCTAATTCCATTTATGTAAATTTTAATTTTTAATCAACAACAAAGGACGAACACACATGACCATTTCTTAACCGGAAAACGCAAACTATCTGGGATTCAAGCCAGGGAACTTGGGGTTGGAATACTAGCTTGTTAGTACGCTAACCATTCCGCCACCGCGGTCGGTATTTATTAATTATGTTGTTGATCATTACCTTCCTTTTCTAATGATTTTGAAAAATTCAAGTGAACTGACTTGGGAATAAAATAAAAGATTTTGTATTACATTTGACCTTAGAATTGGTTTTAGACTCCAGTTCGTTAGTGATATGAAAACTCCTTGATTGAGCTAATTAAGATTTACGTATCTTTAGCTAATTACTTTGATGTTAGTACAGCGATTTGTGGATTAAATATGAATAATAGCATATAAAACACCATCGTTTTTCGAATAGATAGATTTAATATGTTTTAACCTAATAGGTACCTGAAGGAGTATTATCTAAATTTTTCTGGAGATTTCTGGGATTATGAAAAATTTATCGATGATCATAATAATGGAATGAGATGCATAAGATATTAAGAATGAGCAATTTAAATATTTTGATAATGATATAGTTGCAGTACTATTACAACATGCGTGATGGTGTGGAAAATTTATAAACTGATATAAACTGGGGATTCTCATTGAAAAATATTTTTTAAACTTTGAATTTTTCTTCAATTTTGTTTAAGTATACATAGTTCATCGAACTAATGACAAATAAATAAATTGGCTATTGATAATACTAAATCGCAATTTTTCCAATAACCGGCAATTAGAATTGAATTAATCACATAGCGGTATGAATATGTTCATTATAAATTAAATCATATGAAAAATTAGCTATTTTGAGTTAGTGATAATTATTAAATTCTGAAATATATCCAAAATTTTCCGAGATAAAACCTCAAAAACCAGCGTAGGAAGTGACGATACAGTTATTTTTCCGAAGCAAACGAAACGAAAGCACACGACAGGAACCTTAATTAAAGTCTCGCGAAAACGGAGCTTTTATTCGCCAGGAGATTTATTTACATGGCCTCCGGCATCTGTTTAGCATTTGATATCAAAATTCTCTCTCGGACTGACATCGCCAGGGACGGGTTGAGAGCCCCCTTAATCTTCTTTTGATTCATCCTCCCGACCCTTAAATTGTCGCCATCAAGGGAATAACACTCCCCGCCATGTCACTCCGATTCCATAAATAAACTTCAACGAGGAGGAGCGGCGGTTTTTGTTTAGCGCAATGTCGAAGAAACTATTAGTCACCCTTTGTACCGAAGCGGGTTCGCGTCACTCGTCCCGACCACCTCATCTTAATTACCGTCTCCGCAGCAAACAGGAGAGCATAAAGGGAAAGCTTTTTTCGCCCGGCATCATGACGCGCCCCGGAGATTCGTCATCATCATTTTCGGTTTATCGTCACAGCGCCTCCGCCGAGATGACGGACGCATAATAACGTCTCCATCTGAATACATCTGCAGCGATAGACAGAAGAAGACGTCAAATTCTGAGGCGAAACGGAGAAGGAATTCTCCTACCGATATTTTTTCCTATTTTTCAATTACTTTCCTCTCAGCGAGAGGCGAATCGAATGTTTAGAAAAAAAAGAGAATTAAGACTGCCTTCTGAGAAATTTTTGTATCCGTCCTGCCGTCCGTCGTAACGTGTGAACGATTTCTGGAGTTGAAATCATCAATATCATCTCCAATGTAGGCGTGAAAAATGATCAGAGCGTCTGAAGCTTACTGGCTTTTTCTACTTGTTCCGAGTCATTCTCTCAATCGCTAATTCAAGATGAGGAAATAGTTTACTCGTTTTAAATGTTTAATTAATGGGACGCCTAGAATAATATTTCGCTAAATATTTCTTTGTTAGTGAAAATGAAACTTAGCTGCTCATTGAAAAGTCATGCTGTTGTAATAGGGGATGTTGGAAGATGCACATTTGACGACTCAAAATTTTCAGCAACAGCATCAGATGAATCTGGTCAGAAATTTCAGTGTCGTCAGTTTCTTTATCTGTCCAATTTTTCCATAATCTTTAAAAAAAATAGCAAATTCAGATAAAACTCAAAGGATTCTATTCCTGACTCAGAGAGCCCTTTCTTTTCGTGTTCGTTAATTTATTTCTCTCCTCAAAGTTCTAATGATGTTGTAATAAGAAGTTATACTAGTCAGCTTTTTGATATCCTCTATCCCTTCAGAGATAATTGAAACTTAGCTACTCCGTTTCTATTCTCTTATCACAGATGAATGTTATTCATGAATAACGTTCGCACATCCTGAAGAATGGGTGTTTTTCATTCAGTTTATCTACATTTCCTTCCCTGCCTCTCAATCTATTCATATATTCCTTACTACATATTATCAGTATTTTAATGACTTAAAGTGATTTTGAAGATTTGATTCTATACATCTTCTAACTGTAGTGTTTGATCTTGTTGTAATTTAATTCAAAACTTTATTTAATTCAATTTAGGAAAGTCAGAATTTGAGAACATTCGGAGATTGTATCGACCCTGACTACGCGTCAAAGACTAAACTAGCTGCTTAATTAAACATAGACGCATCTTTAAATCCTAAGCATTAACATTCCGCGGAACGAGATTTTTGCGGAAAAATTTTCGCCTTTTCAAAATTACTTGCAAGATAACAGCCACAATAGGGCATAGGGACGTAGATACGGAACAACGTTTTCATTTTGGAAAATCCTATAATGCAAGGAGAGGTAATCTTAAAATTAATCCGCAAAAACATCTTCTAATGCACAATCTGAAGTTCTTTGAAAGCCTAGATTTCTGTGAAGATATCTTCTTTTCTTATCCGCCGTGATAAAGCCCAGATAAGCGATTCCAAATTATACCCCATACACAAGAAGAACTTTATTATTCTTCTGCTGCTTCGTCCCATATTAAAGAGATTCGATGCATCATAAATGAAGCTTTCGGGAGTTTTCTTCAAACCTTCCACAAGAACAAGTTTTCCCGGAGAAGAGGAAAAAAGAGATGCTGAGATTCTGATACTTATAGGTCCGTTATACGTGAGAAGATTTCACATTGGGTAAGTCGTGACCGTCATCCCTGTGCGTGTGCAGAACGAGTTGATAAGAAATAGACGAAGGAAATGAAAAAAGGGTCGGAAAGTTGGAAAGCAAGATATTGGAAAAGAAGTGGGAGTTAGGATGTTATCTAGGTGAGGATTAGTTTGGTAAATTAAGCAAAATAGAAACAATTTGAAAGCTTACGGTGAAATGAAACATTCGTAAGGATGAAATGGAAGACAAATGAAACACATGAGAAAATAGTATAGAAATGGAAAATTGGATACTCATAAATTGCGATAAGGCAGGACGAAGAAAATAAATGGTATGCAAATAAGAAAGGAAAAATTGCACTGAGAAATGACATTTGGGGAAAGGGATGAAAAAGGAGATAAAAACATAAGTAGGTGTATAGAAAACAGTGCGTGTGAACAATAATTTCTAGTGCGATACATGACATGACGACAAGTGAGACAAAATGGTTTAAGAAACGGCTTTTCTAATGGGGAGAGTGTGAAGAACGTATGAAAAGAGAGGGTATATTCTGAGCTAAATAAACACGATGTATAATGTTGTAGAAAGAAAAAAATCGTCGGAAGGAATACAGATAGCACAGAGTCCGAGCTGATAATCTTCATATTTTCATGATCCTCCAGTTGATATATATAAATTTTCATTTGCTTAATTAAATTTTGGTAAACAATTTTTATGTTGTAATGATTTAATGCGATCCTATTTCTAGATAGATAAACTTTGATACATACGTATTGTTTGACAAATCCGAAAATTTTCAGTCGTTAATGGTTGAAATGATAATGGCTAAGAAAGTCTAAGCTGAAAAGTAAATGGAGGGGTAAGTCAGAAAAAAGGATGCTGAATCTGGTTGAGGAGTTGAAGAGACGAAATATACGTCGCTGGAAGAATAAAAGGCAATTTACGGAATTAAAGATGCATGCAAGGTTGATGTAGTAATGGAGAGTATAGTGAATAAAAGAGTCGAATGACGTGCGAAAGAGATTGGTATACGTCAGAGGTTTCATACCTTTTTGATTCTAGTATCCCCGTGGCCTTAAGTACCTACTTATCAAGTCCCATTCAAGCCCCATATTTTAGGGGTGAGAGACCTTATTCCATCGGAACACCAAATTTAGGTAGTTAACGCTAAAGCTTTCATAAAAAAACGAATTTATTAGCGGAGTAAATTGAAGGAGAACATTTTCCCTTTGTTTTTTACTAGGCGTCATTAGCAAGATTGGAAGACAAAATGATTTAAATAAGGGTTTTTGTGTCGGGAAGTGACTAAAAGGCTGCATTTGGTCTAAAATTCGCAGGCCCACCCCACCTCTGCTTTATTCATTTTGATAAAATAGTCCAGTTCACCACGAATTTTCTTTGAAAATGCAAATATTTGACCATAGTTGTTTCAAACTAAGAGTACCTTGGAAATGTCTCTAACATGTCTGAATTTGAAATTCTTCAATATATGATATTATATGATAACTATTCCCCTACCCCCTGGAAAAGCTACCCATACCCTTTAGGGCACGTGTACCCCAGGTTATTAGCCCCTGGTACATTTGGTATGAATATGTTACAGGTTTATGATCGATAGACTATACTCATAAGCAGTCGTAGAGATTTTGTGTTACGGTGAACGAATATAATAGAAAATTATTCTGAAGCCACTAGAAATGGATATGTATATACTATAAATAAATGATAAATTACAGAGATTAAAATTGTGAGAAGTTAAATGTGGTTAAAGCGGGTTAAATTCTCTATGAATAAATATGATGAGTTGATTGGAAGAAAACCTGGGGAAAAAACATTATTCAGTAGGAGTAGAAAGTTTGAAAATATGTACGACGGAAAAGTTGCTAGCCAAATAGAGAAATTGGTTGATCAAATACTGGAGGATGAGGAATATGGACGAAGGTTTGTCGTCGAAGAAAAGGAGAGAAATAACTGAAAGGAGGAAGGAAGAGAAGGAAAAAAAACCTTTTTACGGAGACCGAGGAAAAAGAATAAAGCCTCGAATGAGACAAGGGAATGAAGAAGGGATAGGGGAGCGTTCGCTCGGACATAGTGAAGTAGGACCAAAAGGATTTGGTTTTATTGGAAAAGTTTCGGAAAGTTCTCGCAGAGGAAGATGGAGGGTTTTACGGACGCCTTCCATCCCTTGTCTCACGTCTCCTTGTCCCCCTTCCGCCCCCACACGGATTCTTCCGCTCGCTTCGACACCTCTCTCCACCTAAAATATCCCTCCCCTTCCACTGACCACGCATGGCGAAGCAATATCCGTGGACGGGAACGCAGGATGGGGAGTTTCTTGTCATGACGGTCGTCTTTACACGAAACAATAGAAACCCTTGGTAATGGGAAGGGGGCGTGGGCATTGGAGGAATACTGTTTGGTGTAACTGAGAACTAAAATGTAAAGGAAGGGATAAATCTAGAGGGGACAATTCAAAGACGTAATAGTTAAGCTTGAAGTAGTCAAACGCAGCTGCAAATTTATAATTAGATACATTTGGCGCTGGTGGGGGTCTCATACATACGGCAGGCCTCAATAATTCTAGGACACTCAATTCTTTTCAAAATTTCAATAGAGAAATGGTGTGTTCACAGCTTCATGCTATTTACTTCAAGAAATAACTTCATGAGTGTTGACTAATTCTAGATATTACGTAGTTTAGAAAAATAAAAGAATTCATGGATCTGCGTAGTTTAAAACTTATCAAATGCGCATTTAGATAGGTGGAAATACTAATTACGGTTCAATATTTTTTTATGGTTACCGCAGTGAAGTAACAGAATTTCTTTTGGTATGCTTCTTTCTTTACGTATGTTATACCAAAATGGGACATCTTAATATTTATGATTCCTCTAACGGCTTTTATACGATAATCGTGCTTCGCTGCCTCTGAACCCTCTAATCGTCCCTGTCAAGTTGTTCCGTTCCCTTTCACTACTTGACCATCAATGTAGCTTAAATAGTTTGAACAACTCCTTGAGTTAAATTTCATCGAAAATTCAAACTATGGCTTTCCTCCCAACAGATTTTGGAGGCATTTCAGTAACCATACATATAATGACTATTGAATCGAATAAAATTCACTCTTGATTATTAATTTTATTTGCATTAATTTATTAGAGTTCATTTTAATGTAAAATGTCTTATGTAATTAAGTTCATTAATTTTGTATTGCTAATATTGTTATTCGCATTCATTTTTTCAGCGTAATAAATTGTGTATCTTACTGTCAAAATTTTAATTAAATTAATTTCATTCAGATGATGTATTTGAGGCATATTAATGCGGTTGATTTGTATATTTTTCAATATATGATCTTCCCTTTGCAATTTTTCTCCAGAAAAATTATATTTAACGGAAAAAAAGAAATTATTCACGGTTTGTTGATTCAAAAAAAAAACATTAGGTTTTTGAAATTATAACTACTTTCGAGAGTTAATCTTGAGCTATTGAGTGATAGTGCTTTCAGAATGACAAAAGAATGTACTGTTGATGGAATGAATAGGAATAAATAAAAATTCGTGCCATTCTAGAATTTGTTTAACAGCGTCAGTGAATCATTCAGCTCTAGTACTATGGCTTTTGAACGGGCGTACGCAACCGGCGGTCATTGGACTTTATGCATTCTTTGACGAATTCTGTATGAAGCTGTTGCTAACTTGCTCCTGAAAGTTTTATACAATCTTTTATCCTAGCAGTCGATGGTTGAAATGGCAGGGTGAAGTATACATTTAAAATTATATACTGTATCTCCCTGAAAATAAGCCATGAAAAAATTAGTTAAGAAAATCTTGAGTTTTCAGTCCTTAACACAAGCCACACCCAAAGTATAAGCCCTAGTAGAAATCGTCCTGGTGGACGGATTTCATTATTGTCTATTGAAACACACAATGGATATATTAATTTACTTTAAGAAAAAAATAAAAACGAGAAGTATATTTTGTAACACAATAAAGTTAGATGTTATGTATAAAAATATTAGACGTCTGAAATACGATAGGTCTTAAAGTGTCTTTGTGGTCAAATTAATAGAAGACCCGAGAAACATGATATTATATCCTATCACAAAAACCAGTAACAAAAACGTAACAAATGTAAAAAACTAATAATCAATAAATCAAAGCACACGATGCACTGCCCACTAGGTTCATAGAATCTAATGCGACCAAATGTAATTAAAAGCCTGCTTACGTATGGTATTAATGGTAACCCATAAACAGGATCTCCTCTGTCCCGCACTGCAGTAAAGCTTGCATTGAGTTTACAGCGTTTTCTTTAATATATTTAATATTTCCTATATTCTATTTAATTTTTTTTCTATCCGGTCGCAAAAAAGTGCGAGATAAAGCGGAAATTATTACTGTACCGGATGACCCTTCTTTTCTCCTCCATCCATCCATGTGTACGTGATGGCGCTGAGGAGCACTAAAAACGTACTGAGTTCGTCGTTGAGAGAGTTTGGCGCAGAAGCGATTGTTTCGTGGAGAAATAGCGCGGGTCCATTGAGTGGCCGATTTACGTTGGTAAGAGCGCCATTATGGAGTCTCGCTAGGTTCTATTCCCAGGCGATTGTCTCCCAGGCGGCGGGCGAGAGTTCAATGGTCGAGGCTCGATTGTCTCTACGTGCCACTAAATAAGATAAGGATGGATAGTTGCTCTTTTTCGCGAAAGTTTTACGGAGAAAAAGGTTTCCGGGCCGTAAATGTGTTGAAAACTGTTTTGCTGAAACACGGAAGTTTTGGAATTGTTAATTCTGTTCGAAAAGTTCTTTCCGATGTTCGGAAACTAGCTGGTGTAGCTCTGTTGCACAAATAGTCGATGGAAAAGTTTAGGATTTTATGGTTGCGTATCATTTTGTTTTATTTTTTCCTCTGTTCTTCATGCTCATTTCCATACCATTGAGTCTCAGAATTAAATTGTGGTCACTGCTAATGGACAGTTTTTATTTAGGCATATTTCCTTCGTCTACTCTTCCAAGTTATTTCATTTGATTGTCCAATAAACGTGCGTTTTGCTATATGTATCTATTGGAGGGCAGTATTAATTTTCTTAATATGATTGTAATATTTATCAAATTAACGTATTTATCTTGGAATTAATTTTTTAGTATCCAGCGAATACACAAATATTTTGGAAGAGAGTAATAAAATATTTTGGCTCCTTATTAGAAATATAATTGTTCAAAAACGATTTCCTTGTTTAAATTGTCAACCTGTCAGACTACGAAGAAAAGATTTAATTTAAGCAATTTTGAAATTGATATGCAATTTTGTCTTTTAAATTCTTTGTCAGCAAAAGTATTTTATACTAAATGCTTACGATTTCGAAAGTTTCTGCTCGATATTGAGTTGAAATACAAAAGTTCATTTAGGCTTGCTTAGTAATTTTCATTACCGCTGGAGAATCTAAGGTGACCCCTGTCTCTGGAACTTTATGTGGTTTCTTGAAGATCCATCTATTACGATAGAGAAAGCATTCATTGTAGTTTTGTAGCCTGAAAAGTCTCCTAAGCAGAAGGATTTGCGAGAGAAATGTATCTTTGTAATTCACATTGAGTGAGGTACGGTATAAGTTAACGCGAGAATTATTTTTCTCCCTATAAAGGAAACTATTTGCTTTAATTGAGCTCTTGGAGGTAAATAAGGCTTGTGCCGTGTCACTGGGAATAATACTCTTATTCTACAACGGTTCGTTTGTTAATGCATTCGATACTTATTCCCCGTCGTACACCCACATTCAGTTGCCTCATTTCGAACAGTTATCCAATAGCAACGCTTCGAATTGCCGGTAATGAATAATCAGACCAAAATGCCTTCCGCGTCTCCCTTCATTTCCCGGAGCAAAACGCTTCGGAGCCGTAATTCGAAACAAAGCGAAAGACTTAACGGTCTTATTCACTCAATTTTCATTCCCCAACTTGCGACGCTGGCAATTTCCAAGCGCTCTTTCCCCCAACCGCCTCCACTCATCCGCTAATTTAACGATCCTAGAGTAATTTCGCTCCCTTGTTTTAATGAACTTTTGAAGGCGTTTCTAGCTTCCTCTGTTCGAAAACTGCGCCGAAGTCGTTAACCTAATGCGCCCCCTGTTGTTCTCATAGGACGCCATGTCCCACAAGAGATACCCTCTCCATATCTATGCCCCCACTCCTTGCCCCCACCCCATGCTCCATTCCTAAGGCAATACCACCCGCCTTCCTCCACCCATGTTCGGCCGTCTCCAGTTGTTGGACCTTAAGCGTTTTCGGAGGGTTAGCCCGAGAAGTTTTTGGGGGCTACTTGGAAGACAACATCCTGCTTCGGATTGTGGTTAAATCGAGAAAAAGCAGTGGAAGGGAGGGAATGGAGAGGATGGGATGAAGATGGATAAACGGGGCGAATCGAAAAGGACGAATTTGTCTTCTATGGAGAGAAGGAAAGGGATAAAGCGGAATCCGGATCCTAAAGCAGTTTTTATTCGGGGTTCCCAGCTTATTTTCCGCCTTCATTGTTAAGATTTAGGGAATTCGCACGACGGACGTCTTTTCAGGACGCTTATTTTCCTTGGAAAACCGAGTTGATTTTTATCGGAGATAAAGCTACAAATAGATTTGCGCTGCATGAGGAAAATGTGGCTTTAATAGTAGATAGATAGTCTCCAGGAGCACGATATTGAGAGTAGCTAGTCTCTTCTAGCATCTAGCATATCGTCATTCTAAATTCAGAAATTAAGAGGTGTAATTAATTAAAAAGATCATTGAGTAAAACGAGAAAAGAAATCGACTGCTTTGTTGCATTAAAAGTTTTATTAGTTTTGAAAAGAAAATTAAATCATGGGGAAAATGTTCTCCACTGCAGAAAAAAGCCCTCAAGTAGGGAGGTGCGAAAAACCTATGAAAAGTTTTAAATTTGAAATGTAATTTCATGAAGATACTAAGTACATAAACACTGATAATACATGCAAGATGAAAAATAGATGAAATAGCATTTGATAATTTCTACATGGAACTGCCCATTTTCCTTAAGCGCGAATAAAATTTATTACAAGAAGTGCTTAAACTACACCAATACTGGTGTATTATTTATTCCTTCTCTCCCTTTATCTCTTATCAGGTTTTCCGGTTCTTAGGATATGGCTAGAGACACCTGCACCGATGTCTCTTTGCATCGAGCGTAACTAATATACTTGTTACCTCTGCTGTACTTACTATCAATCGTGTATTAATTTATTTTCTGCCTTTTCCCGTTTTGTTTCGTCCCTTATCTTATGTGGGCGTTTTCTTAAACCTTCTGTTGAGTTTTTACCACCATCCAAATCTTTCCATTCGTTTTTGTGTTTCGATATAGTTTTTCTGGTAATAACTTTATTGGGTTCAGTTCCCGTTATTCTAAGTTAAAAAATTACTATGTAATGACTTTAGAGATAAGGTTTAACAGAGGAAAATAGGACTTAACCTCGCCGAAGGAGTAAATTGATGATACAAAAAATACCTTTTATGTTTGCCTGGGATTAAATAAATGTAAATTTGTAACCTTTATATTTCTTAAGTAGGCTATCTCCTCTACTACTTTACTCTAATGGTGTTTCCGCGAGAAGAATCCTTTAAATTTTACAGACTTTTATGAAGACTTGACGAAGTTCTATTAAGATAAATGTTAAAATTAATTTTTTGCAGGAAATAATACGTGCATTTTTTAAAAGCTGGAAGGTTTATGGAAGTTACTTGTGTTTCAAAAACGTTGATGAAATTTCCAGTTGAACTCTATTTCAAGTTTGCAATTTGAAAGCGGACTTCACATTAGTTCTATTTTCGCTTTTTACAGATACATACCGGTATGGAATCACGATGAAGTTCGGCCGTTTTCATATTCCGTATGAAGATACATGTCTTGAGGTACGTAGATATAGTTTAGATTAGTTTCATGATACTATACAGATCTGAGGATGATAGCTTAACACGTTCGAGGATGCAACAACTGCGTGCATTGTTTACGAAATATCTCGTCCAGGTAAAGAAATTCGTCGTGGCATAACTACAACTGGTGTGGACTTTTGAACACTCGTATAAGTATATATCTTGGAAGTTAGAAGAAATCAAGAAAGGATTAATTTACTGGATACATTTTTAGAAAGCACGTTCAAAGATGATGTAGCGGATGTAGTGCGTTATAGTCGTTCCCATACTGAGAAAGATCAGGGAAATAGATGCTAGGACGAATCAATTCAAGGACTGATTTTTTCCGCGAATGATACGCGAAAGTAATCTATGAGGAAATGGAGTCATGGTGCATGCACCCTCTGCCACACGTCGAAAGGAGGCTTGCAGGGTACTTACATAGACATATCAAATGTTTAGAATATCTGCATGAATGGATGAATGTATTGATACATTAGAACGACTTTTACGATTTAAGCTGATACGCGTGTTAGTATAAGAGTCTGCTAATAGGGAACCTCACTCCGCTCGGAGACCAATAAATGAGACTTTCATTAGGAAATGAGAAAAAACTTCAATAGTTCCTTTCAGCAAAGAGGCGAACATTTCCTTCCAACACCTGCCAGTTTTTTATCAACATATTCCAAACTTTCAAAGAGGGAAATAAAAAGAATGAACGATATCTAATGAAAGTGATGTAATGGGAGGTATTATCCAGGCCGTAGTCATTCGAAGTAGATTATTATTAATCTCTTTTAATTTATTAGTTGTGTTTTCCCAGTTTTCTACCTTAACTTGTGTGATCATTTTTTCAAGTCGTCGATTTTTCTCTGTAAGCCTTCAGTTGAGGAGTTTTTCTCAACAACCAAATCTTACTGCTTGCTTTTACGGTTTTATATAATTTTTCTAATGATAACTATATTGACTTCAGTTGCCGAAATTATAATTTTTGAACTTTTAAATGTAATGAAAACTTTTAAATGTAAACTTTAGAAGAATATTATGTAAATGTCCCAAACAAGAAGACGAAAAATGCTTCAAATGTTCTGAAAACATATCCTTATTAACCAAAGAAGCCTACCCTATAGTCTTTCTTTCTCTTTGGAGCTGGTATAGTGTTTAAATTCAATTCACTACATAAGTACAAAGCGTACATAATCATGACTAGCGTAATGAATTTAGCGAAATAATTTCGTCAATGACGTCGGTCTGGGTCGTCGGGAGGAATTTAATCTTCAAACCAGGGTATCGAACCGGAACCGAAACAAAAACTGAAACCGAAAAAATGAAATTCTTGAACCAGAACAGAAACCAAAAACTATTATTTCTTTCGCTTCAATTTGCAGTTCCCGAAAATAGCATTCTTCCCAGGTGAAGTTGGAGGAAGGTTTACTACACATGTGCAACTACGACTTGCTACTAAATACTACCAGCATTAGTAAGTATTAAGTTCTATTCCTGTATTTTTCTTCGTGGCTTTCCGGAGGATAGAATAATACAATGGTCGAGGCGAAATAAATCGGTTCGGACCGGTTCTACTCTGGCGATAGAAGCGAAACCAGAACTGAACCGATGTTTGTTTTTGACGTTGAACCGTAGCGAATACTTTCTACCAGAGCCGCTAACAGACTGTCTGCCGCCCGGGTGCAAACATAATTTGCCGTTCACAAAAATTAAATACCAAAACAATGGATTTCCTGATTCGCAGGTTAAAATTATTTTGTAAGAATTTGAAAAACCATTGTTTTATGACTTCGTATTCCAGCTTATACTGGTCACAAAACATCAGTAACAATTAATTATGCATTTTCCATATCCTGACGTAGTGAATGGTCGTTATGATTAATAGCTCTATTAACTATTGAGTATCAGTATCTTAGCAGCAACAGTCTCCATAAATGTCAACAAAACACTCAAAGTTATTGCAGCTTAGGAAAGACTCCAATCAAACTGTAATTGTATATTCCAAAACCCGAAGAGGATTTATTCTTGGTATCAGAAAATCTTTTTTATTCCATATCTTCGATTAAATCCACAGCACATATATTCCTTTCTCGTCTTGAACTATCCATAATTCTTTCCTCTAAATGTTTGCAAATCTTTAATTTCACATCATAATCTTTCGTAGATAATTCAAGTGCATTACACAAATAATGTTGTTGCAAAAATAATAATGGTTGGTTAAGTTTCTGTTGCCGTCCTTTAGATGTCGCCGCCCGGATGCGATGCATTCCTTACTACCGTAGGACCGTAAGGCCATGCTAGCGAACAAATACGAGTGCTTAATATGGCCCTATGCCAGACTTAAAACGCAAGATTTAGAAACAACTTTCTCTCTGTAGCTCAAACTTAATTTAAATTAGTATTATTACGAAAGAAAATGTTAAGATTAACTTAATGCGTTATAACTTAAGATAACTTAAAATATAACTTAATGCGTTAATAACTTAAGATTTAACTTAATGCGTTGAATTTCGATGAAGTGATTGTTAGTTTTAACAGTTGCTGGTTTTGGGATTTTATCTAATATATTTCAATCGTAGTATAAGTTTCGCAAGATTCTTTTCAATAAACCGTCAATGCTATTAATGTGCAATCACCATTTATTACTCAACGTTAGAATGAAGTTCTAAGTTGACAACGAAGAATAATTTTATGAATTTCTTCTTCTGTCGGTCTACCGATTTCGACTGAAGACTCTCGTAGAAACGCTCAATTCGCAAGCCTTTCACTCAAAAAATGCATTCTTTCTCTTCTTTTCTGCGATTGCATAAACATTTCATTGACTTAGTCTTGCCCATGTTGTGAATAAGAATAATTTAACTTCTTGGAAATGAATCACCAAATATTTGCTTTTTGTGCTTCGGCACACGTTATCGTTTTATTTCTCATCTCTAATGAAAGACCTAAGAACTATGAAATATTTCGATAATGATGGTACGGAGGTGAAATAAGAGCGTAAAGCTATTATTTTAACGATAAATAGCCCTAAGAGAAGCAAAAAGATCCGAAACACCAACATTACTGCGAAGTCAATCGCTTCGTAACATTTATCTTCTGAAGCTAACTAGCCATAATGGGAATGAAGATCCGGAACACCGGTATTATATTATAAGCAATCACTTACTTAAAGTCCACCCGCATTATAATCAAATCTAGCAGTCGAAATTGGTGACTTCACAAAACGGTCTTCATGAATCATATACACGAGCGGACGTAAAAACGAACAAAGTCAGCCGAACAATTTTACCGCGATCGGCTAAAAAAATAATCCCCCCTGGAGGACGCGGAACGTTAAGGATATTAATGTCCCCGAAAAAAATACGCCATTGTTTGCTATAATCTCCGTGGAAAATGGCGCTGTAGGTACTCCCAAATGCGGCTAGGTAAAAAAGGGAGTTGTGTAAAGAACCCTTGGGGGTATAGGATGAGGTAATTTCGAGGCACGAGAAGTGCAAGGGAGGGCGGAAACGTGCTCGTGAATTTCAGGGGACGGAGAGTATAGGAAGCCGGTGGGGAGGAAATTTCGTATGGCGGCTGTTTTATAATAGGGGGCGGTCTGCGATGCCATTATGCGTAGCTCTCCCCTGCTGCCCGCATCCTGATTGGCTGTCGCGCACTCGAGTTTCTTTGTACTGTTCTTCTTACTCCTTGACTCATCCCATGCGTTCCGCTTTTCATCGGAAGCCCAATCCTCCATCCAGTGCTCACGAGACTTCCCTCCCTCCTCAACCACCCGCACGCTTACCGAATTCAACCATCTTTGCCCCCTCTTCCACTCAGCATTTCTCTATTGTTCTTGAAACTCGGAGGGTTCTTCCTCGACCACTCACGCCGCCAGCGTCACGGTTTGATCCGAGATATTTTGGACCAATGAGGGCCCCGTTTGCTACCCTACGTCCACCATTATCTTACTTCTGAAGAGCTCCCTTTTTTAATGTTCCCCTGCTTCATCCGGTGCCTTCGCTTCCTTTTTTTTCCGTTTCCTCATCTCGCTTTCAATGCGGGTTTTGAATTGCCGCTCCACGCTCCATATCCATCCTCGAGCACGTTTACTTTTAAGGTAAGAGCGAATATCTTCGTTGGGAGACAATCTCTCAGCTAGGTACGTGAGTTGAAGCGCAGTATCTGTTGCTTATCAGAACAATGGGGGAAGCTGTTGAAACCAGAGCAATCTAAGAAGCTTTTCTTGAAAAGATTTCCGTAGTCGAAGGCCAATTGGAAACTCGTCGCTAACTGTTTTTGATACATCTACGATAGGAAAATCCCCGCAAGGAAAGAAACGCAACCGATTTTAGCACGATCCATTCCAGGAGTAGAAATTTATAATTTGGTATATCTATTTATAAACAGCTGAAAGATAAAAAATAATATTGTGGGAGCCTACTGGTAAAGGAGGACCAACGAAACTTCTAAAGAATAAAATCGAATAAAATTTGGTGGAAATATTCCATAAATTAGAATGTTTTTATATATGCGTTTATGTTCGTGAAATTCCTTATTTCTCGCACAATCATTAAATGAGGCTTTCAAGAAACTGTTTCCCGATCTCTAAGTTCCTGGGCGATTTTGCTTGAGTATTAGCATCTTAAATAGTCTTATTTGGAGAATACTTTGTCACTTAAAGATGGGCAGTCATTGCCGGAATCGAGTTTTTTCCATTTTCTGGAAATGTTTTACCATTTATTTAGCTATTGCTTCCAACAAATTTAATAACGACTGAAATTTGTATCTTTTCGAGCTGTTGCGGAACGTAGGTGAAAAAGAATCCATAGTGCCGGTCGCCAATGCTTCAAGAGAAACCACAGGAAAGCGTTCGTAATTGCTTTCTTCTGTAAGACCTAAACATCTTATCATAGAAGTTGAAATGAAGAAGCTAATTTACGTTTGGATAAATTAATTCCTCAAATGTCGCAGTCAGGAACAATGGAAACATCAGTCGTTTGGCTGCTAAATTGTTTTGAAATTATTTTTACGTTCAAAATTCAACTTAATCACAATTCACTTCAATACCATTCAATGTTTTATCTTTCAACCTATCCACTTAGCGGTTAAGCACACTGATGGCATATTTAGAGTATTCGAACACCGCATGTATGTATGCAATGTATGTATGTACCATTCTTCCAGCGGAAGGATTGCTGGCGAAGGAGATGGTCTCTGAACAGGGAATCCTAGCAAGTGTAATAGTGCACAAGCGTCCTCGAAGTAACACTGAGATACTATTACATAGTACCAAAACTGGTTTCATCGGTGCCTTTGTAGTTAGCAGGGAATGCTGCTGAGGAAAGCTCCTTTTGCAGAGCTGCGGAAATCTTATTGCCTCAGTTCTCCATTATCACTCTCTTTAAACGCTTTTTAGTACTTTTTTGTAGCAATTATTGTTGTAAAAAAACGGAGAGTAATGACTTCTAAGAATCATATTAGGAAGGAGAAACCATACAGGACCCATGTGCACGGAAACACACGTGTTACGTTAAAGTTATGTATAAAAGACTAAATCACTTATTGATGCTGGAACAGCTCAGTACTCGTTAAGCTAGGTGGTAATTGAATAAGTGGGGCCCTGATAGCCATGTGGGTAGCGTGTTCGCCTTTGTCTAAAGCGGTCTTGGGTTCAATTCCCAGAAAGAGCTCATAAGTGAAATCACCTCAGCTATATAAGCACTTTCAAAACTACTACCGCTACTGGAAAGTGAAATAGGGTCATCATCATCTAGTTTGCCTCATACAGGAAGCATTATCACAATAATAAATAATTGAGAATAGGTTTCTTAATGTTTCATATATATCATGAGATTTAAAACGGCTTGAATGCTAAATTGACTATTCAGTTGCACGCGGAAAATGTATCTAAATACCGTTACTTCATTTCGATTATTTGTGATTCTGAGTCATTTAAATCATCCTCTCTGCTTTATTCCATTCCAAAGTCGATTTTTTAATCTCCCGTTTTCAGACTCCATTTCCTAGTTCCATCCATTCCTTTTCCGTTAATCCGTTATTCATTCAATCTCGCATTCTCGACATCTCCGCCGCCTCTTTCAGCCTCCCGTTAGCCTAACCTATTATCCTTCCCTGCTACCGTTTGCTTTACATCCTCTCATTTCCTCGTTGTTTTCTTAATTAACTATCGCTCTTTTTCCGAATTTTTTTATCGCCGTGCCCTAAAAACTATTTCCCTGATTTTATCCTTATTTAACCATCTCTTAACGTTTCTTTTACCTGTTTGTTCTTGCTCGAAGATTTAATATATTACGGTTTTATTTTCTGAGGATACTCTTCCATTCAGTTCCCCAAAAAATTTAATTCAGAATTTGTTACAATATGTGTTAATGTCGGAAGTTAAAGCTGTTCTCTTCAAAGTATACATTGCCTTCATACTTCTTTGAAGTTTCACCTTAGCAATACGGTAGATCTTATTTAATTTTTTCAAACCTTGAAGTATATAAAATAGCAGAATGAACAAAACAAAGCACCGCAGAAGTATTTATATTATGATTAATAACTTATAGAGCCATATTCATAGCTTCTGTTTAATGTTATCACATCTTACGACGATTATATGACGAGGATAAGGAGACATAACGCATGGGGAGTGACATTATCTCAAGTTTGTTACACATGGCTCATTAACAAGGAAATGAAATGTGAACAACAATATTGCATAACAGCAAATAACTGTTTGAGTACAACATATTTTGATAATGGACGATAAAAATTAAAAGGGTACAAAACCATTGATTACATGCCTCTGGCACGATTTTAGTAGAAAAGAAGATTCATCATGATTGTGTCGAGTGATCTATATTTAATGAAACAGATTGAACCGTTGTTTTAATGCATCCAGTAAAATCCATGATGGGAATACACTAAAGAAATCTCATAAAATTTATGAAAGGATTTCATGCTATTCCCGTAAAATTTATTCTTTATCCGATGAAATTGTTTTAAAAAACCAGGTATTAGAACTACAAGTAAGAATCTTACAAGGCTGCAGGTTTCTTATAAACAACCGAGATTTATCCATAAATTAAGGGCAAAAAAAACTTTCCTTAAAAACAAAAGTTATTATTCAAATAAAATTGCTGAAATTAGGGTAAAGAATAATATTTTTCAGTAATATTGAGTAGAATAAATTAAAAATCACGTATACTTTTATCTCTTCCACAGTTGGTACAGAGATACTTTATTCACTTTATGTTTTCCCAGTGGCGATTTAGTGAAATATTTTTTGTGCTCCTCTTTTTTTGCTTACGTTTGATATACTGATTCGTGCTAAACGCATTAACAAATGTATGGTAAGGGATATATCTAATAATAATATATGCTACACTGGTACGTTTAATATTATTAACAAGAACAAAGACTGGATGTGTATTCTTAAAAGTCTCTCCCAAAGGCCAATTTCAATTTGCTCTGGCGTCCGGGTCCTTTATGTTTTCACTGATTAATATGACGTTTAATTATCCGTCACTGCAAGGCCTTTTATATTTCTGCGATAATTCCATTTTCCGATTTTAAAAGCCTCCTCCTTTGAAATGAGAATTTTCCGCAAGACATGTTTAGGAGCGAATTTCTTCAGAAACGAATTAACTCAATTCTGTGATGGCGACAGTGAAAATTTGCCCCGTAATAATCTCGCAGACGCAAATTCCGTTATGTCCGTCGAAAGAAAGCAAACGGACCGATTCCACGCTTAAATGTTTTCTTGTTTGATGCTCGGCACTTTTCGCTGAAGGGGGATTTGTTTTTAGAAAGCATCCTTTTATTTGAAACCCCTTTAAGGCTTAAGTTAATTTCCTTTCATGAAAACCTTATGAGCCCTTTTTCGGGAAGATAAGAGATTTCGATTTTATTGCGTTGTTTTATGGAACGCTACATTTACAAGATGAAATGGCGTAGACGGTAATAAAATGCCTAAGCGTAATGCTTGTTGAACTTTCCACTCAGTCGTTAAGTCTTCTAGATGAAGAAAAGCTAACTATCAAAGAGATGCAATTAAAGGAAAGTCAGTTTTCCTTTCCCACCCTAGGAAAGTGTTACTCTTAAAGAGAAAAGCATCTTTTAAATTAGGGAATATATCACTTTTTTAATTGACTATTCCATCCATGGTTGGACTAAGACTACTAGGGAGGTGGGCGGTAGTATGTTTAGATCTACGTTAAGAATCATCAAAGAAATTAATACCCGCTTTGTTGGAAAACATAAAGCTACCTTTATCACAGAAATCAATCTCCAATCTATGGAAACTAAAAGCTGAATATTGAATCATGATTGGTATTTTTACGAATTACGATAATTTATAGTTATATTATAAATTGTATTATATAGAAATCTGTGAATAATTTGAAATTTTATGAATAACATAATGTTTAGAATATTACGTAGAAATAATTAAAACAGCGAAATCTGGCTTACGCGGAATCTCATGGTCCGTGAAGTTTTCGTAATGGACAGGTTTTCGCTATGTACAGGTTTGAATCACGCATACGCAAATACCAATACTTCAGGTCTGGACCAGGATATTTTTCCGTAATGGACAAGTTCCCACTGTACTGTAGTGGCTCCGTTATACAGTTTTCTCTGTACATACAATATCTTTTTCGAAGTAAAAAATCAAGAATTGAGTACACATTTCGGGCTTCTATGCATATTTGAAAAAGTGTTGTTGTTGATTGCTGATGAGCGTAATCTTCATTGAGTCTCAGTCTTATCCAAGAAGAGTCTTCTTGTGTCCAATATTATAAATCCTCCCTACCCACAATCTTATTGCATCGTTCATAAAATACGCATACGCCTGGGCATTATCTGCTATACTGCAGGTCGCAAAAGTTCTAAACCAGCCACCCAATCTTCTCAAGCACCGAACTTCATAATTTAAAATGCGATTTTAAACCCAGGTAATAAATGGAAGTCGACGTGACCGGGACTCGAAGCGAAACCTGCCTCTTTTTGAAGAATGTAAGGGTTTTGAGTTCGAGCCCCGGTCATATCGACTTTTTCACTTTCGTTTATACCTGTACATTATCAGGGCCTTCATACTATCAGGACTTAGTCAATTTATTTCGTACGTTTTTCTACACACATATCCCAGTTGTTTGACTTGAGAAAGAGGCAAATGAACCACGTTATCATTTTTAAAGTTTTAGGAAGTAAAAGTTACGCGAATGCAGCTTAAATTCGTACAGATAGTTTTTGAGTAAATTTGGCATAAAAATAGCTGGAACATTTCGAGCGTCTTTTACAGTTATTCTTGATTGGACTGATGATTTATATCAGGGCGGGCTATCTACCGAAGGAAATCCGGGTGCGAACGTCTACCTGGGTTCTTACTAATATGTCTATGTCAAGTATGTATATACGAGTATGTGTAGTGTCGCGATGTTCGCCGGATTTTCTAAACCCCCAGCGGAATCAGTTGCAGCCTAAGAGCGTTTTAGTGAAGGCGCGCATGTACGCGTAGACTAACTAATGAAAAAAGACACACATACTATAAGCTGCAAATTCTTGATTATTAATGAAATATTGTAACAGTTTTTACTTCCTGGCCGAAGGAAGTAAAAACTGTTACAATATTTCATTTTTTTTCATTATCTCATATATTGACTTCGTACTTTAGTTTGATATTTCGGGGGTTCCTTTCGGGGGGGACAAGAGTAAATGTAGAACTGAATGAAATCAATATGATAAGGTATCAGTATGATAATCGTGAAAAGCCATGAAACTGAGTTCTCAATTTTTCAATTTTCACACGTTTATTTAAGGGAACTAGTTTCGCTAGCATCATCAGGTCAAGATGATAATAAGGTCTTTAATAATAATAAGGTCTTTATTAAAGGCGAGATTGAGACTGAAAATTTCTTCTTCCATCTAACCTTGCGTCAATGATTTTATGTACTAAAGACTTGTGTGTAGGTGAAAAGAAATAGAGAGGAAAACTTTAGGAGTGGATGTAAAAAAAAACATAAGGTGATATCTTAGGAAAAAATATCCACAGCAGGAAAACACCCTCAGAGAAGGGGGGTGTGAAAAACCTGCGCAAACCTACTGATAGTTCATGCTAAAAGATGTTTAAGATGATGAAAGCCTAATGATGCTAGAACGCTAGCAAAACTAGTCGCCTAAAATATACGTAAGGAAGTCACAAAGTTGTGTACTGTCTTCAATGTAAAACTGAGTGTATTACCGCAAGGAAAAAAATTGGATATGACAGCAGTTTATGAAATAAAACATGCTTAAATTTGAAAATTTGTTCTTCTTCATGCATGTTCACATTAAATGTGTTCCACTGAAACGCGCCACCAACTTAGTTTTGTCCTGATTTTAGAAATCTTGTCCCGGAAGCGAATGTTTTTTGGGGTCCCGCAAGTCACCTTTGCCAGGAACCTATCAAATCCTAAGCGCGTCCCTCCCCCCGAAGATACGTAATCGTCATGGTTGCCATGTCCATCAACCCGATCACTGGCTTGGGAAGATCGCGGGGAGCATATTCGACATTTAAATTGAGGCGCATACGTAAGGCCCATTCATCAGACGAGCACGTTTTCAAAATCGCAAAGAACAAAAGAAGCCCAACTTTGGTCCACCGTCATTTTCAAGCGGGCAGGAAACGCAATCTCAAGCGACCGAAAGTATGCACGGAAAGAGAGGATAATGTGTGCGGGATGGATAAAATGGAGGAGAAATTAAAAGGGATGGAGTATATAGGATGTAAGGGAAAAGGGGGAGTGTTGAACGGGGGGATACCACGGAAGACCAGTGTCTTTCTCCCGAATCCATGGGGAGGGAGCGCGGGATAGTGCACCTGGCGTGCTCAAAGGGAGCCGCTTCGTCGTTCACATCAAAGGGAAGGGAATCCGCGTTCGCCGGTCTTTAGGGATATGAGGGTTGTGGGTGTAAGGGGCGGAGGTGGGGTATGAGGAGGGGGTATGAACGGGGGGATGAGGAAGACGGAAAAGGGTAAAAAGGGCCGCCCCCCCTGGGAGATTCGCAGGATGCTTTCAGGGCTTACGATATTCCAAGATTTTTTATTGTTTCCACTACGTTTTTGTATGGCAAAGCGGAGTTTTCATTTAATTTCACCTGGGTAAGAAAATCATCCATCCCCGGAGGCGTTGACGGCGTCCAAAGAGAGGAGTGCTTCGTTTTCTCTCGTCGGTAATTTTTTTAGATTGAAACTACCCTAATAAGCGAATAATTAAGTACCGTTTGAACAAAACAAAAAACTACCTTTTTCTGGTAAAACATTTACGTTGAAAGTTGATTTCTTAAAATATTGTTTAGAACTATGTTAAAGACAAATCCTCATTCTGCTACATAGCTTCAATTCGACAACCGTCACTTGTAAAATGTTTGCAAGGACAAGGTTTGCTTGAAATGAAAGGAAGATTTTTGTCTTCCTTTTTTCGTTTCAGAATTTTTGAAACGTATATCCTGAAGTGTTTTACGTGTTTTCTTAGTGTTGTTAAACTCCTCAATTTCTCCAACTGCAAAAAAGGGAATAAGGTTAATTTATTTCGAATCTGGACCTTCCGTTTCCCCTAAAAACTCATACTCTAGTCCCCAAAAGTGTCAAGTCTCGGCTAGCGTTGCTTGGTTCATTTGTATTATTGAGCTGCTCGCGTTATTCCAAGATCTTTTTCACTGTTTCCACCATGTTTTTGTGGGCAAAGCGGCATTTTTATTCAATTTCGCCCGGGTATGAACCCCCCGGAGGCGTTACTGATACGCATTCGTGGCAGGAAGAAGCGATTTCTCACCGCGTCCGAGTGTGCAATCATCTCGTTGGTTGTTTTCCGAATTATAAAGAAGGATATTACCGTCGGAGGTGTCCGCGAGAGCGGTTTCCGAAGCTTAAAGAGAGCTTCGCGTGCAAACGGGCATTTCTTAAGAGCGATGGTCCCGTCTTTCGGACGCGAGTTGAATTTTAAATTGGTTCGTTACGCCCGTCGCAACCAGATGCGACCCCGTGAGATAAGATTCTCCGGGAGTTTGGCCGCAAAAAGACGCGCTGCCGGATTAGATGAAATCTCGTAAATAAATACATGCACGTGGCTGTTTTATAATTTAGGAACGGGAGCCCGGAGATGGGAATCTCTGGTTGATTTGTTCCGGTATCATTATCGGGGCCGGTTTCGTTTCACGTGGGCTGTAATTCCCTTCTTTATCTAACGCGTTTGTTTTCGGAGTATAAAAGATTGTTTCAGTGGCTTCCCGCGAGTTACTTTTGTACGGTGAGTAATTTTAAAGTAATTCCAATATCAAGAGTAAATGCCAGGGTATGCCGTACAGAGTTATGGTCAGCGAAGCATCGCTAAGTAGTTGAGAAGTCTTTCAGTGGAAGATAGACCGCGGAGTGAAGAGTGCATTGAATTTGTGTATAATATATTTAAACAATGAGTATTTTGAACTGTGAAAAACAAAGGGTAGGTTTGTAAGATAGGATCCTAATTTACATAAAAAATTTCCTGAATGGGTTCATTATCGCTAAGAACTTTAAGAAAAGGGTTTCGAAGAAATTGAAAGCTTTTACTCGTTTCTGTTCATGACGAGAAAATCCTACTCCTTTCATTCATTAAAAGGTGTTAGAATAGTATTTTTTTAATGTGAATGAATAATTATCTACGAAGAAACTATTTTATTAGGTTATGGAATTGAAGAACTCATCAATCTGGCAAACTGTCATCAATCTAAGATGTCCGACGCTGAAATACGTTGCGTATTCAAATTCAATAATTGTTACCGACTGAGATACACTTAATTACATATCTTTTCATTTTCGTAAGATCTTGACGAAGCCCATTTCCTATAAGTACGCGGGTTTAGTTACAATTCCATCAAGATCATTAGTTGTCTTCTTTACCATTTTATCAAGGTAGAGGTCCTAGAAAATAATAATTAAAAATTTCAGATGTAATTTTCGGTAAACGTACCGATTAAGAAAGGAAAAGGATGAACATCATTCAAATTATATTAATCGACAATTACTGTTAGAGAGCGTTGTGAAATGTTTTTGTGAAAGTAGAATTTCCGTATTTGCGGTGATCAGTTTTCTCGTCCTTTATGCTAACTGCAAAGCGTACTTTAGAATAACATTAAGTTGAGCTTTACTAATTACCGAGCTGAGGAATCGATGATCGTGTAATTAAAATATAACCGCTCTACGTTGTTGCGCTTCTAATCTAAATTCCATGGAAGGGAGATTATTCAGTATATTAAATGCGCGAGCCTAGATTTGAGTGCTTTAGTATTAGTATTGTTAAAACTGTTTCCCACGGGAATCAAACCCGGGACCGCTTTCACCGATGTCAAACGGATTGCCGACTTGGCCATCCCGGAGTCCATTAAGCGCTTTAATTGTACAGAAGTTTGTGCTCATAAAATCCTGCTGGGTAGGAATTTTTCTATGCTTGACCCCATGTCTTAGTCTCATCTTCCTATCAACTATTCCTCAAATAGGCCATTGGCACTGCGTTTGGATTGGTTGCTGCCATCGGAATGCGAGCAGCGGTTTTGATATTCCGAATTCACGCTATTAAAAGCTATAAAATTTTTTAAGAGGACGTGTCTGAATGGGTGAAATGAGGAAATAAAAGACATTCTGAATGGAACTTCAAAACTATTAGGAACTTTCACGTTTCGGCAGTGAGGAAAACCTGACGTAAATTTTCTTCTTTTTCAAATTAGTTTTCGGGAGATAGAATTCGACGCTCCGTGCATAAAATTTAATATGTATAATTAATGACAATGGGGCGTTCGGTCTCTTCCAAAGAAATTGTAGTGTAATCGTACTAATCTACGATATCAGCACACATTTTGTACGCAGCAACACATCAGCAGCGTGTTCGATCCATAAAATTGATATTAATTCAATTACCTTTCTTCGTAATATGATAATAATGAGCGCGTGATGCGTTTCGAGGAAATTACGTGCCTTTTTATGAGCTCGAAAATTTTACTTTCGAATTTATGCTAATAAACAGTATGAATTTAAAATGCGCCCCTTAATGATCGACTTCGGCTTGGATGAAACGGTGAATCTGTTCTTCGTAAAATAAAATTACAGCTTAGGATAAGAAATAACGGAGAGTTTCTACGCAAGGTATTTTTTGCCTCACTCCTGTGGTTACAAATCTAATTGTCTAATATGTACAGGAGAGTAATGCTAATCACAATCCACGCATCTGAGGTAATACTGAAATGTTAAGGTGCGAATTTAACAATTTAAAAGCTGCTCATGCGAGATGGCTAAAACAAGCCACACGTACCTTCGAAGTTCAATTTAAGTTTCAGTTAGCTTATGATTAGCATATATTGTGTAAATGAGAATACAAAATTTCAACCCAACATCTATCAACCGATGGCTTTATACTGTAACTGTCAATAAATATATTTTTATTGGAAAGGTTTCATTTTAAACCTGCTCCAGATTGCAACCATATACAAAGTCATAATTTCGTGTCACAACGGCTATAATTGTGGAAATAAAACCCAAAATAACACTCGATACAATATAGGTACCATAGGTCAATATAGGTCATAGTCATAATCAACTCGAAGGAAGGGGAAAAAATTATTATGTCGATGCGTAACTTCCGGAAATTCTGCACATATCTTAAAAAGAAGAATACTTCGTATTTTTCACAGCAAAATTTTATTTGACTAGTTTCGTTAGCGAGATGATATCTTCGGTGGGAAACACGTTTTCTGCCTGTTTCACTCTGATTTTTCACCCTGTTCGGGATGAAAACCCCTTTCAAACCTCCCAAATATGAGGGAAAGGAAAAGGTGTTTGACTTTGAGCACGAGAGCTGGGAGTGTTAAGGGAATACTTGGAGTGTGGAATAGACGCGGCATGCTAGTTTAGTGATTATACTACCTGTGTTGAGACCTGAGTTAGACCCCCAGCCATGTCACTAATATTCACATCTGTTTACCTTGGGATCCCTATTATCTTTGGTGCTCTCTTCACACCATGTTCATTATTTTAAAGTATATCGGAATCTGGGATTTTTTAGTTTTTGTGAGAAATTCCTATGTTTAGGCTCAATTAATCAATACCAAAAAGAAAGATATTTTTAATTTAATTTCAAAGTTTAGACTTGTGTTCAAACGTGCAGATATACTACGATTTTTCTCGATCTGGATTTAACTGAAGCAACGCCTTCTAACGTAAGGCTGTAAGTAATAAATTATTTGTTCATAGTGAACTTTGAATTCATCTAAAATTACAGACGAACGACATAGTAAACAAGAAGCAGTTCATCTCTAGTCTCTGAATAAGTAACGACGCTATCTCATAAATTGTGCCCAGAAGTTATTTCCGACGTTCGCCAGAGTTTCAAAGGATATAAAATACCTGATCACTTCTCAAATATTGATAAATGATGTCAGGTTACTGATGAAATGACGTTGTTACAAATTTCCTTAGAAAACCACCGGCCTAACAGTGTTAATTTTTTATCATCCAAAAACCTGTTAAAATAAATTCCTTGACAGTCCCTGCCATTCAAGCTGTTTATCGATCAACGATACCAAACAAAATTAATGTATCCGTTCTATGGATGACTTCTGAGAATACACGCTTTATGACAAACGACAAAAGAATCCCTCGCATCTTAATACACCTTAAAATCCAATAAATCATCGAGATAATCAATCTTGTTCGATGATATACAAATCGCGATCTTCCCTCACAATACATAACTCGGGTTTATTTACCAATGAAGAAGTTCTCAACCGACCCCTAGCATCACAAGGAATGCGCTTCCATCGGAGAAGCTTTCATACTCAACTAACCGTAAATGAAATATGGACTGTTTTTCGAGTTAATGTTAGTAACGTTCGCCTCGAAAATGATAGCGCGGAATTCGAGGTTTCAAGAATCTTCTTCCGGGAGTGCACTCACGAAATAATGACTTTAATCTATTTTTGACTCCCGACCGAATCTTCCCTCGTGTGAGTACCTCCCATCCTCCGTTTACTTCTCTCCGCTTTCCCCGTCTCTCCCTTCGGCGGCTCTCCCACGCCAGTCATCCTCGGCCATCACACTTTGCTATAATGACAAAGATGAAAAACCAACAGCAAAAAAACGCCGACCCAATGACAAGGCGGAATGGAGTAATACAGGAGGATCTTACGCTCTCGCCGTCTTATTTTCCACGGAAGATTAAGGGAAATGGACGGCGGCGATGCCATTCCGTGAGATCGGAGGAAACGGCGACCGAGGGGGGATGGGTTCGAACCCAAAAAAGCAACCTCATCGCGGTGTTGGATTTCTTAAAACTAGTCGCCGTGAGTCTTCCGCAATTGCCAGCAGATGTCAATGTAACGCACTGTGGATAATCTTCGATGACTTACGCTTTTCGCTCGGAGGTACCGCTCTATTCGAACAGCGATAATTTGGCGGCTGGAGGAGCTTTTTAGATAAAAAAAAAGAATTCCTCCCTTTAATCCTTCTTTTTCGGCGACTTCTTCGCTTCTCATAAGTACATTAAAAGCTATTTTACCTCCGTCTGGTGTGTTTGAAACAAAATTGCTCTAGAGGTCTACACGGGCCAAAATACAGTGAAAACTGTGTATGACGGAACATGAGTACAGGAACTTATGCGTCACGGAAAAATTTCTTGGTTCTGATCTGCGGTGTTGGTCTTTGAATATGTGTGATACAAACATGCACATGGTGGAAACCTGTCCAGTACGGAAATTCTTTACGGCACCATGAGATTCCGTTAAAGGCAGGTTTCAGTGGATTCTGTCCTGTTCCGTCCCGATCCGCTCATGTCAGTAGTACTGCCAGGCCCTAATACCCATGTATATCATTTTGTGGCCCAAAGCCCGATTCTTGTTGGGCCAGGACTTGTTCATGTATCATATGTGATTTCTCGATAGTGCTTCCATCCTCCTTAGGTACTCTAATTAAGAGAGCTCATGCATTGATATTTTGAATAAAATCCATGGAGACAGCCAAGATACTGTGGAAATGAATTTCATTTTGAAGGAAGGAAAAGTACCTATCTATCCATAAACAAAATCTTAAATTTTAGAGGTAAAATACGCTGGGAGTACGTTGTGAAAATGATGGGCGAATAGAAAAATGTGGCGTGTGAGACAACGGCTGATCGTTAAAATATTTGAGTGGCCATTCTGTTGACCTTTATCGAACTGACCATAGCGGCAGACCAATCTTCGAGTAAATCTGACATACATAAAATATGTATGGATTTTTCTAACGTTTTGGTGGTATACATACAAGTAACGGCATTAATAAATTAATTATTCATAATTTATATTCCTGGATTTAATTAATTTGACTGAAGCATAATAACTTTGGATATGTGTAAACGAATCTTATATTTTTACATGTGTTATATTGTCCAAGCAATTCATAGTTGTGTAAAGAATATAAATTGCGTACATGTTACTAGGAAATCCGGACAGACTATCGTTTTACAATGGTATATGAAACACACTTGATTCTTTTCTCTGCGATAGAGAACAACAAGTGGTACTCGATGGCGTTACTTCAAACAGGGTCAAAGTTACCTCAGGCGTACCCCAGGGCAGCGTGATTGGGCCCCTTCTTTTCTTGATATACATAAACGACTTGAGCCACGAAATCGATAGTAAAGTGAGAATATTCGCGAATGACACAGTTATATATAGAAAAATATCAAGCGAGGAAGACCGGGAATCCCTAGCAAACGACTTAGTTCGTACTCAAATGTGGTGCGAAAAATGGCAACTCGACCTAAACACAAGCAAATGCTCCGTAGTAAATTTTTTCGAAAGAAAACAGTTGCGGCAGAATAAATCGTACAGTATTAGCGGAACAGTAATTAAAGTAGTGGACTCGGTAAAATATCTCGGAATCACTCTTACGAATAACATGAACTGGAGCACGCACATCCGTAACATTTGTGCTAAAGCAACTAGAAAACTCTGTTTCACTAGGCGTATTGTCGGTAAATGTGACGAAAATGTTAGAGAACGATGTTATTTTGCGTTGGTTAGGCCTTATCTTGAATACGCATCAAGTATATGGGATCCGGCAAACGAAACATGCATCCGTGAACTCGAGAAAGTGCAACGGAAAGCGATACGTTTTGTTAAGAAGTGCTACGATAAAAAAGCAAGCGTTACCAAAATGCTGTCAGATACAGGTTGGGAATCCTTAAAAGATAGGAGACTAGAAGCTAGATTGCGAAATAAATTTAGGGAAAGTACATTTGCGGAAGATATAGTAGATATTATGAGACCCCCCTGCTACCTTGGACGATCCGACAATGAGCGCAAAATAACAGAAATAGATGCTAGGACGAGCCGTTTTAAGAATTCATTCTTTCTGCGAACTATACATGATAATAATAGGCTAAAAAATAGTCCGAACGCCCGGTGTTTCCCCCCCCTGCCACACGCCGTAAGGCGGCTTGCAGGGTATTTATGTAGATGTAAACAAATACTGAAAATATCACCTCTTTGTAAAATCTTTCACTTTTAAAACTAGAAGGAAGAACGAAGCTGTCGTATGAAATTATACATTGGCAACATTACCGTGTGTACTGTAATGTAAAATTGCCGTAAATTTATAACTAATTCTCTGTTTTATTACTTTTGTTTTGTGTGGTCTCTTCCGTTATCACAAACTAAACCTGCTTATGTGTTATGCAGGCAAGCTATGCTGTTAGGACATTTTGTGGAAATTGTGATTGTATTTCTCTTAAAACAAGGAATTGCGAGGATTGTCTTACAATATTGTTAAACAGAGGTACATTGGTCAGGAGCATGATACGAATGCCCCCGAAAAACACTACACTCGATGGTTTTCATAATATATATTTACATAAGTTGAAAATATTGGCTAAAAATGTATGAAAACCTTAAATATTTATCTAACGTTTTAAAACTAAAGGCAATAATTAGTATCGGAATCATCGATCCTTTGTGCTTGAAAATCTGTAAGTTGCATTTATAAAATCCATCACAGATTATTTTAGGAGTTTTAAAGATTAGAAACTTAATTTTTAAATTATGTATAACGACAGATTTCACACAATACTTCATTTCCAATTTACGATCATATCTGCGGTCTGCACTTCTTGCTATTTCTGGCATTTTCATTTTAATTCACGATACCAATAGATCAGCAGGCATTTTGGTCTTCCATTAATTTAATTTCAACTTATTGAGGCTTTTCTAAACGTTTCCTCTGCTCGTTGACGAAAATGTGGACACATTCAAAATCAGTCGCTAAAGAAAGTCAGTCGTTTGGAATTTGGATACCAAGTTCAAGGAATTTGCTACCAAAGTCATTTTTTTCATCAGTCATCGTCATTGGCCACTCATCCCACATCGTTAACATCTCTCAAACTCGTCCCATAATTTCAACTTCCAATTAATTCGGTACTTTTCCTTAGTTCTTACGGCCTTTCATCGCGCCATTGAAATTGCGATTCCTAATGGTTCCTCCATGGCACTTCATACTTTGGCCCCGGGAAGGAACCCCGCCTAAAGGAAGCTGCGTCTTTTGACTTCTGGAGACGCACGCGGGCTCCTAGAAGACAAACTGAAAGGGGAATTGAAAAGAAATGTTTCGCATTGTACCCGGGGAGGGAGCGGGCAAATGGGAGACGGGAGAGAAAAAGAGAGGAGAAAAAATGGAAATCATTATCTGCTCACGGAGAAAAGGAAGAGAGAGAGAGAGAGAGAGAGGGAGCAGCAAGGAATTAAGACGTTAGAGAAAAGGGTTTTGGAGTGGCGAAGAAGAGGGTGCTCGAGATAGGGGAATACTATGGAGTGGAAATGGGCTATAGGAAAGAAAGGGGATGGGGTGGCGAAGGAAGAAGGGTAGACGCAAGGAGAAAAGGATCGCAGAGGACCATTGGGACGGAGGGATGGGAGGAGGGGGGTAAGGTATGAATAGGGGGAGATACGGTGACTGAGGATGCTGGGAAGGAGTGGCTCCTTTCTCAGATCCTCTCTATCGTCCGAGGCGCTCCACCGAATTTCGCATCCGCCTCTTCTTTTCTCCTCCTCAAATTGCGCTCCTCCCTCCTCTTTTCGCTGGAATGCCGCTGTTATCGCAGATGTCGGCAGCTGCGAGAGGCACCCCCGCGAGATTTTCTCATACTGCGTACATCCTCTCTTCCATTATATCTCCTCTCCGCACGGTAATAATCTTTTTTCCCTTTCCTTCGCTAACTCCACTCGTGCTCCCCTCCGAAAGCAATCTCCCGAATTTCTCCTCCATACTTCGCTTCTAGCCCCCCAGTATTAATCCGCGAAACGTTAATTCCCTCTCTCCAGTAACGCTCGCTTGTTTGGAGTTATTTCCCGACTTTATCGGCGTCGCATGCGCGATGTACTAAAATCACAGCTTTTGGTCTCTAGGCCGTCGTTTTGGGGGCTAGAATGCCGCGGTTAATCGCCGCGGTTTTAAGATGTTTAGAAAGGAGGTCGTTCGGAGTTTATTTTGGGATTTTCCGCGGTCTTAAACCTTAACCGAGGACATCGAGGTTTAATCAATTGTGTATGGTGTTGGTGGGAGTGCAAAGAGTTAAGCATTATGGGGATCGGGGACGCGGGATGAGGAAATTACTTCCAGCGGCGTCACTTCGTTGTCGTCTCTTTCGAGCCTCTCTATTGGTCAAAGGAGTTTACGATCTGGAATCCACGAGAAAAGGTTTTCTCGAGGAACGTCGAACACTCTACCTAGTCCACTCTACCCAGAAAATATAGCGTGCTCTTTTTATTTGCAAATTGCATTATGTTTTCAATTAGCTGGATCATAGAAGATAATTTAATGGTATGGACTTGTGAATCTTTAATTTTTCTTAGTGTCAAATTATGGGTCGCGATTTGAAATCGAAGCAAATGGAAGATTTACTTTAAGGCAGAATTACTACAAAGATGCGTTATTTACTTTTAACATACATACGCACAGTTATACTCCGAGCGATTATTGACGTTGCTAAATATATTTAAGCGGACTTAAATAAATATACAGGAGTATTTCACACGATTTCATTGAAGTTATGAAACTTATTCTTATTAAATTTAGGTATGATTTATGATTTTTTGAATGCGATTAAAATCTTCGATTCGGACGCCAACTTTCGATTCGATTCCGAATCGATATCATGAATTCGAAATAAAACCTCGAAGCTTAGCTAGTCTCTAGTGGACATAGTTTGGTAAGAGTAGGGTTGAGTGACTACTATGAAGTTAGAAAGCTTGTGAAAATACTTTATTATAGGTAGGTTTATGTGCTTTAAGAATTTTCACAGCACTTCAACCGGTCTTAAAAAAAAAAAAAATTTTGATATTTCGTGTATCACTTCCCATCGTACTCACTGAAGTATATATTTTTAGAATCGCCGCAATATATTCCATAGGCTGATTAGTTATTAAACTGCTTCACGTTAAAACGAGTCACTGTAGTTGACGTTAATTTTACTTCGCAGATTCACTTGATATTTATAGAATGTCGAGTTATTGAAAATTTCACTAAAAATAGCGAAAAGAGAGCTGAATTATAGCTATGCTTCTGATTGTTCATATCACTGCATCAACATCTATTTTATATAGTATATTAATACATACGTAAGTCGTTTTTCTGTGTTTAGCATAGAAACTATTTATTTTATTTTTCTGATGAAAATTGTGAAAAACTATCTTGCTAATGCATTTATTGGTCCCCAGACGATTTAGTTCTCTCTCAAATCTAATGATAACCTTTTATATAAGAATACGATGGATAAAGAGAGAAATACGGCAGGAAAGTAGACTTTAGAAACGTTGTGCAGCCATTGCAAGAAAGGGTTCAGCCCTTTCATTTCATCCGCCGTGCAGTAACCATACACAACTGAGTCGATAAAGACGTCCCTGGCTGCTTTTAAAACCTTTATTGTTAAGAGTCGCTGTTGCAGTGTATCCATTGTTATGGTTACGATCAGCAGTTTCGCGCATCTGGGCTTTTATTTCCTGAGCGGATAATGAATGCGACAGGAGACGCTAAGCCTCTATGATCTTGTTCTCATAACGAAACAAAGATTTCGACCGTCCTAGTGCTATGCTTCTTAGATAGTGTCAATGGTATCTTTTATAATGGACATCAAAATAGAGAAGGAACAGAATCTTCCTCGATCGATATTTCAGTTTTCATTCATATGTGCTTCGTAATCGAACTCTATTAAATTACTTTCGTTCTATTTATTTGGTGGGTTGTGGGTATGCGAATTCGCTGCACGTTCCTGGGTGAAGAAATTGAAAGAGATAAAGTCTGCCGCAGCCGTAAATCGAACCCGGGTCTCCCACTTTCCGGGCGGTTGCTCTGTTCTCTAAGCTGCCACGACAGAACGATCCCTCCTTCAATTTCGTGGGCTATGATAGGACTCGGTGTACTCGGTGGGATACACTATTCACAAAAGTCTCTTTAATCTAGGAGTGACAATGTTCATGTAGTCACCCATAGTACACTATCGAAATTCTCTACTTAAATTTCAATCGAGGCAAGGACTTGATAGAGCAGGAAGGCTGGAATTCGCAGATTCTTATTGATTCGCGTTAAACCACAGTGAGTAGCTTTTATTCGCTTGAAATATTAGTGTTACAGAAACAACCTTTATGTGCCAAATTACTCATTTTATTAACAAATATATGATACTCTAACCCTTAATACATGAAGGAGATTTTAACGAATTGCCTACTATTCGGATGTCAAACGAACGAATAACCTAATAACAAACTGCCTATTATAGATGACGCCCTTGCTAAACAAAAGATGGACATCGGAACACAAAAGATTGCATTAATATGAATCCATAGATCTGGTAAGAGTCTTCCGCATAATATTTCGTATTTTGATATAAAAACGTCAATATTCCTGTTCTTGTTTCTCTATTTCTAAATAACCAGGTACAAATTTCATCTAAATCTACATAAGTACCCTGCAAGCCGCCTTCCGGCGTGTGGCAGGGGGTTTAAACACCAAGAGTAGAATTACTTCTTTAATTTATTATTATCGCGTATCGTTCGCGGAAAAAAAGTCCCTAAAACGACTTGTCCTCGCGTCTATTTCTCTTATTTTATGCTCACTGTCCGCATTTCCGCTAATATGACTTACTTAAATATGAATTACTTAACGATTATTTTTATAGATTGATATAATCCAAAAATTGCGAAAATAGAAGCTTCTTCAAAGCTCTAAACATTAGGTTGATGTTAAAAATGAATTTTTTTCGAATTACAACAGCTCTACTATTGGTTGGTTTTTTTTATCGCCAGCTAACGCTAAAAGCGGAAACCAAATTTTCCTCACAAATTTTTATAGATTTTCTAATTCATGTTCATCATAGAGCCAAAACATGATGCTAGGAAAATCCATAGACTGCAGAGAAATGTGATAGAGAAGCCGACTGAAAAATCAACAGCTACATCTTACCCAAAATCAATAAAGTATTGAAAGGTTTTCGGAAAGTCGTACGTCTCACTAGACAGAAAACGATATCGGTACCGAAGATCGGCATCGTCCCACTGAATTTTAATTACTAATAAAAATTCTCGGAATGTACGATCAAAATGCAGCTTCGCGTCCGGAACAAGTTGGAGTAATTGATGAAGAAGCGCCTCGCCAAGAAGGGAAAGATTTGTTAACGGACGGAATAATACAGTCATTAATTTTCATTTGTCGAAACTTGACGGCTTTTCAAAATATCGGGGAGGGTTCCGTCTTCTTCCTACTTAACAGACGCTCCGGGATCGACGCTCCTTCAATCTTATCTCATTCAAAATGCAATTATATTTCTTGTCCGCTCGGGAGGAAACCTAAAATTCCCACTCTCCGACTCGGAGGATGGCATCTGTCGATGGAAGCGCTCAAAACGACGAGAGCTGCATTCCCGACAAAGTATCCGAACGGGTCCGCACATGACGTGCCGCCGTCGGGCTACTTGTCATTCGTTGTTTGGAAAAATGCTGACAGGTACGCTCGCCAAATTAGGAAAGGCGAGTTTCTCCCCGGAATAATAATTTTCCAAGTTTTCTCGCGCCCGCCGACTTTGTAATGGGTCCCGCTCGCTGAGAACAGCGGACTTTTCCCCGTTCCCGAAGAAGAGAACAGAAGACGTAAGGGATGAAAGAAGAGAGAGTGATGTAGGAAGAAGAACGAGAGGAAGGAGATATGAGATTAAAAAGGCAGCTGAGGAAAAAGGGACGAAGCGCTTCCAGTTTCCGTGTTTGAGAACGGAAAAAGGCTGGGCTTTAAAGGGAAGGGAGTAGTGTTAAAAAAGATGGAGTAGTTTGAGAGTTATGTAGATGGAAAGTATGCGATTGTGTTTGTACCCAAGGTGGTCATTAATCACGATATTGAGTCTTCTTTCAATTATTTATAGAAAATCGAGCATTACATTTGTTTGCAAATATGAAGATTTAGAAGTGGACTTCTGGGGTCATCCTTTGTTGGAAGATTTGAAGGAAGTCACTGATCGTGTTCCCGGGTAGCCAAGTGTGCAACGCGTTCGACTTTGGTGAAAGCGGTCCCGGGTTCGATTCGCGGTGGGGGCCTATGTGCGAAATGACCTCAGCTGTCGAAGCATTTTTAACATTACTACTATTACCGAAGTCACTAATCCAGTTTGAAATACCTATTTGAGCGAATCTCTCAGTAAGACTAACTGACTGACTTAATAACTCATCTCTAATACGAACTGTGGGAAAATGATCTTCATTATGAACTACTCTAAGGAAATACGAGTTTGTAAAGTAATCGATGATAGTAATAAAAAAAGAATTCCATTATTCCCTTTTTTCACAATTATGTGAAAATTGTAAAGAAAGTATACTCGTGCGTATATTCAGAAGTGATTCAACCATTCGTTACTGCTCGCAGATTTGAAAACTATCAAAAGCTGAAAATTATAGTTTTAAAACTGGACTACAGAAAGAAAAAGCTTTATTTTTATGCACAATACTAGAAGTTGGGCGCACTAATAGATGTGAAAATTCTGAATTATGAATAGAATGAAAATTATGGAATTAAAGTCTAGGATTTGGCTTACGTTAGTAGGAAGAACTTCCAATTCGCAGAGTGGACGGATGGAAGTGAGCAATCCCTTAGATTCGTATTAATACCGTAAATATTCTGTGTGAGAATGTCAAGTCATTTTAATTTTAATCAGCATGATGGACTTTTTATTGCGTGACTGTACCGTACATTATAATAATGAAAAATTTTGCTAGTTCTTTGTATGTTAATGTTTTTACTGAAATTGCATGTTCAATGAAATATCCAGCTCAAGTGGTTATAATGATCACTTGGGTACTGCACGCCTCGCTACCCTTTTCCTTCTCGCATTCTACGTGCTATTATCTGATCTTTTATGAACTTTGGCTTTTTTTAAGTTAGTTTCCTTTCTTATTCGATTCCCCTCAACACGATTTGTGCTTGTGAATGGAAATATATTATTATCACAAATAGGTCTGAATGATTCAAACTTTTACAAATGGCTTTTATAAATTTCATTAATATCAAGGGAATTAAGTCAATTGATGGATGAAGCCGTTACTATGTGAAACTCCGTATCAACAATGGTTGAAAAAACAATATTCAAGCTACATGAATTTTTTTCTTTATTAGAGACCGGTTTCAGCTACTTAGAGCTGCTTGGTGATAGCTATAAGTAGCTGAAACCGGTCTCTAATAAAGAAAAATAATTATGTAGATTTAAAATAGTTATTTCAACCATTATTGTATTAAATCAACTTCTATAACTAGGTATTTAATAGAATGTGATTCTTCTTCTTCCCTTCAACCCTAAGGTTGGTGGGCATTAAATTTTTTCTTTCCAAAGCTCGTCTCTTGATTTCAGAGTTATCTCCTTCCTGCTATGATTTTATGCAGAATGTGGTTAATTACATTTAACTGTTTAGGATATATGCCTCTATCTTCTGCGCTTGTCATATTTTGCATGATTTTACTACTCAAAGGTTTTTCTTATTTATGTAGCATTTTATGATCACGGTATTGGAAGTAGTTCCTGCTTTTATTAATTACTATCCCAACTTAAAGAATTCAAAATCCTTCGATTTATTTAACTTAGTCGTGTTTCAAGTGAACGCCAGCTTTTTGAAATACGACTTATTCTTCCGCCTATTCTCTATGTCGGTTGCACTAATCTATGCATACTCTCTTCTTCAGTAATTATTATTCATCAGTTCCAAATGACGGTTAACAACAGAGAGGACTGTTTGACGGAAACCGTATACCCTAATATCTCTGTAGTATCAGGAGGTCTTGTAAGCGTCATTGGCAATCTAAAGAGGCCCGCCGATTAAGCCGGTGAGCTAGTACGCCTTACTTTCTCAATGCGTGTCTCTATCCAGAAGGAAAAAAGTGGTCGGAGACCCGTGAAACAGAGGCAATGGTACGAAAGGAATAAAGATGAGGAGAAAGAGGAGTGAGGAATAGATTCCACTGCAGAAGGAGGGAAGAGAATGGACACAGAGCGTGGGAGTGCGGCGTTACTGTTTGTTTTTCTCTCTCCATCCAAGAGATCCCTCTAGGAAGAATTGCTATCACGCATCACCCTCTTTACAATACCATCTTAAATCACCTCCTTCCCTACTATTTCCAAAATCCTCCTTTCCTTCCTAGGACTACATATCCCATTTCCTATTTTCATTCTTCATTCGTATTGTCTCCAGTTTCTTCATCATCTCCTGCCTTACAACTTTAAAACGACTAGCAATAAAAGTTCCGTAGATGTTACATTCTAGTTCTACTTATTTCCAGGAAAAAGAGTAATTAAATAGAATTATAAGCGAAGAGAAAACAATTTTTTCGAAAGATTAAGCACACGCCATATCATTCACGAACCATATGCACCAAACATACGACTAGACCGAATCTAGTACGGTGCCATTACTTTGGAACTCCAAAAAGTTGATTAATGATAGCATATGAAGCAGTTTCTTAACGTTTCATACTTAAATATACACAAATAGGAAGAATAGTTAATGTAAACATCTTCAGATGATTTCACAATTCGTTACAAGATAATAAACTGTGCGTAAGTCAACAAGTTATGAGTAATTGAAAGGAGAAATTTTGAAGAAAATAATTTTTCTGTAAGATTACATTTACGATATACTTACATAATTGATGACGTTTACGGCGCAATAATTGTCAAAATAACTGGCATATGCTATCCAGTTTAGTTGTTTATGTTTATAAGAAGAGATAATACTTTCTTTAAGAGTCCTAAACAGATAAACACACCGTCTTCGACTCATGTTAATACGTTGTAAAGCATAAATTTAGAAGCTTATAGCATTCTTGTACATTTTGCGACACATGAAACGGTTCCTTACGGTTTACCGGTTCAGAAGCAACGGCTGTATCTACCATGGAATGGTCAGTCTAACGTCATCATGGGTTAGCAATCCAACGATTGTTATTTTTGCAACTCTTCAAAGCCGTCCTGTTCACAGCTAATTGCTTAATACCCTTATAATTCTTAACCTTAAATTAACCTAACCTGCCTTTCTCAATATTATTAATGCCTTACTCTATTAATTCCGTTCTACTATCCCTTCTGACTTCAGAGGACACGTCTTGGTGTTTGCATGATTAAGTTTCCTACGCTTTTTTATCAATGCTTTCCTGTGAATTTTCTTTTTTCTTGCTTTCGAACAACTTTTCAATAGTTATCCGACCTGTCCATCTTAGTTTTATGACTCATATTGCACCATCCTTCTCTGTTGCATCCTCTAGTCTCCTCTTCCATGTAATCCATATTCTATCTTAACTTCTTTCCTGCCATTATAGTCCATGTTTCATATTCACACAAAATTCCATATTTCTCATCCATACAAAAGGAAACTCTATACACCGAAATTATAAAGGTCAATCTGTAGAACGACTTTATTCTGCCTCTTTATTCTCTCGCAACTTACAGTGGTCCTCTTATTTGTACGCGCTCGCATTAATAAACGCACAGTTTGTCTCATCCACGCAGCACTCGTTTGGGAAAATGGCATTCGAAATTACGAGGCACCAAATTACCCACTTCTCTCTTGTCTCCTTTTCCTTCACCTTCCAAAAATCTCATTACCTACCTCCTGTCCCGAAATGAGTAATTATATTCTTTTTCTCTCCTTTCTTTTCGTTTACCTTGCCCACGCTTTCTCTCCTTATCGCTGCACTTCTATTCCAACTCGGGCGCGAGTAAATAAATGCCCCGACTTCGAATTACTCACGATACATTCGTTTAGGAATTTCCCAGCTTTTATTCTCTCGCGCACGGAGTCGATAAAAATGGAATCACCGCTGCAGACGTAATGAGCTGGAAAAATATTGCCGAGCGCTAAAGCTGCACGGCTGCTCTCGATACAATTTCCAATTTTTTTCCTCCGCATGAAAACGGAGAGCTTCAGCGAGTCGAAAACATTTATAAGCCTTCGTCCTCTTTCTTCCTTGATTAACGGATCGGTAATTACCGAAGGTTCCCCGTTAATTTTTTTGGCGCAATGAAAAGCTGCGGCTGGGTATTTCGGAAACGTGCATTGGATATCATTCGGGCGTTATAATGGTGCACGGAAATTATTAGCCGATTTTTCCAGAGTGGCGAGGTCCCGCGAAATTGTTGAAGGAGGACTGGGGCAAATTTCCAAAATTTTGCCTTTCAATTTGGCATGTTGCGGCGAATACACTTTTCTCCCTTACTGTAATGCACCGCACGCCTAATTAGCGGGGAGATAATTTCGAGTGAACGATATATCTGAATTTCACATTCAGGACACTTGAGTAATTACGATGGGGTTACATTTTAATACGAATTGCATGAATTTTATACGCAGTGTGATTTCACTTACTTTAATTTTCTTCTTGCTCATGGAATGTTATGAAGTCTGAATGAGGTATCTTTCGATTATGGTCGCCGCGGAAAATACTTTTACCGAGGAATTTTAGAATGGATTTAAAAAGTGAAATATTCAGGAAAAATGTGCCCTACTTGTGAAATCGGGCGGAAGTAATGTACAGAAAGGTAGTGGCAATAATCTAAAAATATTAACAATAATAAAGAATGAAGACAGGCGTTGTACTTTTTAAACAACATATTTTTATTTATCGATTAACACGACCAGTTTTCGACGAATAATCGTCATCATCAAGCTGATATTTTTGTGGAAAAAAATACAACCTCCTTTTTATTCTACATGAAGGATTTCCGCAAGAACTCGCCTGTGACATTTATTAAGAATAATAGTTGATACACTCAGCAATGAAATGGTGACGTTTTAAGTAGAAATAGTTAGTAATATATTAATAGTGATATAAATGCAAAAGAACCTAAAAATATTTAATAACTATGCATATGGATGATATTTTATATGCATGAATATGTAAACGTACTTCAGATATAAACATTTACATTTAATTTTTATCTTTTAAGTATTTTTTTACAGAATTGGAGCATTTCTTGAATCACGGATGTTTAAGATTTTTCTCAAACGTAATTAGATTACTCTCACACATTTTGTGCTTCAGTTTTTCGCGAGAGTCGTCCGTCGAGTTAGGAGATTACTGTTTCATAGTTGGCTGATGGTCATTTTCAGAATAGTTCCTTCTTGTTAGAAACTCGCTCCTTGGCCCACTTTCCTGCTTAAATTTGACTAACTTGGATCAGTGAGCTTTTGGCTCTTTTGCCATTAACCTTTTTTAAAACCCAGTAGTCCTGACCTCTAACTCTCGTAAGACATAAGTACGCTCGGCTATTTACTTTATAATGGGCTCCATTCCAGCGGTAAGCCGTGGTTACATGGAACATATCGCCGCCTTCATAAAAAATCGTAATTTCATTTCCCCTTGATGAACTTTCTTAATTATCTCCCATTTAGGGAAAGGGAACTTTTTCCCGAGATCGGAAGTCATAATAGGTTTCATAACTTCACCGTGGTTCTTTTCTAGCCTGTAACCATTCTCTTTACACCCCCGCAAATGTCCCTCGGATCTTCTCGGAATAGATGTAATGACAGAAACGACTTCTTTCTTCCCGGAAATAAGTCCCGAGATGCAATATCCGAACTTCTCCCTCCTTCGGAAAATCCATCACCCCTAATGATTATTTTTTTCATTGACGTCGAGAGGGGAGGGGACGAAAAATTAGAGGAGCAACCGTATTACGTCGTTTTGACGTCTGGTATCATTCATTAGGCAAAAAAGCCGAGCCGCGCAACATGTTACCGTATAAAAATGAGTTACGCCGCCTCGAATTATTCCCAACGCCGAAAAAAGGCGTTCGGTAAATTACGCACGCCCGTTCCCGTCTTCGCGCACACACCCGAGTCGAGGCGTTTTTGCCGCTTTTTTCATTTTCCTTTCCGTGATTTTTTCAGCGCAATGAAGTTTTTTCGTGCTTTCCGCCCATTCCACTTTCCGTTCCGAGCGACCGTCTTCACCACTTTTTCTCCGGATTCTTCCCAAGTCAAGAAACGCCTTCATTTCTATCTTCTGAAGGCAGTGTGGCGAGTCAAGCGTGGTTCGCCCTTAATAGAGTATAGTCTGCAAGAATTTAGACAAGAAGGGGTGATCGCTTGAGGTGAAATGGAGGTCAGAAGAGGTGGGAAACGTGGTCTGGAGCACGGAAGATGTGCGACAAGCACCCGGAGGTCTCGGTGCAGGACTAGAGAAACGTCTTCGCCAGATTAATGGCGGTTTTAGATATACGATGAAGAATTCCAGTAAGAAGGAATAGGGTGTGCCTAGTGTAATGCAAGCGGTTTAGGACTGGGATTTAACCCTCCGTTAGTGCGGCGAGTTTTTCTGACTTCATTGGGTAGATATCTAGGTATTTATAATATTTACAAAGGTTGATGGAAACAAAGAACGCGTGCTATTTGGGAAATAATCCTTGAAATTTAAGGTAGTCGACGGAAAACGTTGAGAAAAAACATCCACTGGAAGGGGGTGAGAAAAAGCGCGAAAACGCGATAGAAATGCAAAGGTAATACACATTAAAATATAATTACACATCAAAAATATAGAAAAAAACCTGAAAATAGAAAATTAAAAATATATAACAAGAAAAGACAAAACGATATTTGAAAAAGAGATGGAGTATTAAAAACAACAATATCACAAACTTTCATCAGCACCGCTGCTTCCTTTTTGTTGCAACTTTTAACTTCTATATGTTTATTTCTCCTAAAATGTAATTAAAATTGTACTTTTGAAATTGTTTCTCCTTGTTGTAAATATGGTATGCACATTAAAATATTAACGTGCAGCTGAAATCATATACAAACTCCTGAACACTTTAGGTATTTTCGCGTGAAGTAACACATTTTGGTCCCGCTTCCGCATCTTGATGGATGGAATATTCCACATCTGACAATTGGTAGTATATAATGCAGAAAAGTTCAACAATAAATAACTTTTGCTAGTCATTACCTATGACTCGAGGCTGCGATGACATGAAAGCTACCAGGGTATAAATGATACTGTATGAAAGCATTCATTCCGGTGACACCTTGTAGAATGCCATGAAAACAGTTATTCATGGGGCCATAGTATTCCACAGACATTGAAGTATTTCATTCAGCTGTAATTAATCCTAATTATCATAATTCAATGAGGAAAGCAAATTAAGTCTCGATATCTTGGTTGGTCCTTGATTTCATTGCAGAATCAAATTATTTTGAATATTCCAAAAATAGTGAACGGAAGAAAAAGGTTTCAGTTCATGAAAAGAAACTGAGAAAACCTTATTCTTTTAATATTTTCACCATTCAAGATGGCCAGAATGTGATGCAACGTAGAAGCAGGATTTAATGGAATCGAATTTCGACAGAGGTATTTGAAGAATAATGGATATTTATGGAATGGAAATGGCTGTTGTTACAGAATTAAGTTTAGGGTAATTAATAAAATCTAATAGAGATGGATTATTAATAGTATCTAAAAGAAGAGCGGTTAAGGTAAACAGTTATGAATAATTTTAGAGTGATGATGGGGAGGGAAATGTGGAAGTGTAGAACAAATAATAATTGGCATTAATGTATTATTGATTATCAATTGTGAATGCTAAAGAAATATAATATACAATTATCACGTAAAAACGCAATCGATGAATAATGTAAATGGAGGGAACGAAGAAAATCTTCTGTGAAGCTAGATCTGGAAGAAGACGGAAATGTTTTTATTCACCGGTTGGGTAGCAACATGTATAGACAACATAAACCAAAAGGAAATGATGATGAGAGAGTAGAGAGTATTGAAGTAAAAACATCAACGGAACCGAAAGGTTGCCGGAAAATGGCAATAGAGGGTTGAGGAGACATAAGAAAGGGTGGGAAAGGGACGGCGGGATAAATGAATGGAGAAATGAGGAAAAGAGACGGAAGAACAATGAAGAGAGGAAGATTAAGAGAGAGGTGGCAAGGAGAGAAAAGGTGAGGAAGAGTGGAAGAGTCGTGACGGAAGGTGGAAGGAGAGGGATGGCCCGTCCCTCCCACTTCTCAAGGCTCGTTCAAGACGGGAAGCCCTCTCCCTCCAATTGGCTTAATGGAGCAGAGGCTGCAATAAATCAAGGTGTCCAGGAGGCATTCCATTTTCCTGGCGATGAACAAAGCGGATGTTTTGCTACGCTCTCTGGGGGCGATCTCTTGCCTTTTTATCGCCAGGGTATGCCCGCTTCTCCCATTCCATCCACCTTTCTCTCGGAGGCAATCTCGGCTCCGTGATTGTGTCCCTTTCCTGGAAATCTTCTCGATGAATGATTCCAAGACCATAACGGCTCCGAGACGGAAAAGTTAATGGGGGCGTTTCACGTGTTTAGGGAGGCAATGAGTCCGCAGCTGTTCTCGGTGTTGCACCTTTCGTTTCCGCGAGGAAAATGACTGGTGTCCCCCCCGCGGTGATTAATGTTTGTACAGCTTATAGGGCGGGTTGTGACCTATATCGCGATTAGTGTCATCGTGGAAGCGCGGTCCCGATGAAAGTAACTCGGCAGCTTAAGAAGGGTTGAAGCGGGAAGCTAATGCGTGGAAGAGAGCCCGAGGAACCGGGAGCAGTGATGAATGAAGGGCCATAACTAACGCGTTAATTCGTGAATCTGACCCACAACTTCATCTGCGGAGGGAATTAGTAACTTATTCAAGGATTTCTCCGCGTAGTTTGGTTCGAATTAAGCTTTTTGTAGTCAGAAATGAGAAAGACGCACATTTGTTAAAACACCCATTTACTCAAGCTTCCATCCATGGGAAATAGTGCTTCTCCGAATGCTTTTAAGCTTGATTATATAATGAGAGACGGATTAATTAGCTTCGGATGAAGGCGGGATATACTATCGATTCATTTGAAACAGAGTTCAACAATGAAGGAGAAGATTGATAAAGTTACGTTCATGAATCCGAACGTCCTCACATTTTTCACTCGCTCCTTCGCTGAGTGCTTTTCGTTACTCATATCATTATTTTCACTACTAGGATATAAAAAAATTTTGAAATTGTGATAATCAACCGCGCTGTAACTAATATCATGAATGTATGGATATAAATATTACCATTTATGTATCCACTCTACCCAATATTTTTAAATTTCATATTGAAATAATTTTCATGGAGACCGTTAATTAAATAGGCCTCAGGGCTCATGAAGTTATTTTAAACTTTTATCCTCAAATATATTGTATTTGAAATTTTAATTAAATGTGAATGTTATTAAATATCTACTTTTAAACTACGAATTTATTAAATCAATTAATTTATTAAATTTGATGAAAAATGCTACGAAATACTGTATGTGTTTTCCGAAAAATGAATGATTATAATTAATTATTTCTAGCAAAATTNGCCGTAATGAAAAATAATGCACAATTACATCATATATATAAAAAGCAAATGTCTGTCTGTCTGTCCGTCACCCTATTTATCTCAGAAACGGCTTGACTTTGAGATCTGAAACAAACTGCATTGTGTTTCTACGATGCTGAAACGCCTAGGAAAACTATTCTCATCTCAGTAAAGGCCCGGGTTCGAACCCAGGAGCCCATAATACGTTTCCATAAGAGATGTACGTAAATTACGTTTTCATGCCTTTCAGAGGTCGTTCTTTTACTAAATTAAATTAGAAATAATGGTCTTACGAAATCCAGAGAACGGTCAGAAGAAAGGAAAATGATCATAGAATCTAATTTTAGTCTTGTGACATTCATTTAAATTCGAAATTGCGAGAACTTTGATAAAATAGACGAAAAAATTCGTAATTATTTTTGAGAAATAAACAACCCATCCCTTTGACGACCAAGGCAATAGTTGAACATTGATTTCATGAGATATCCCATATAAATGCACGGGGAAATTCAGTTGGTATATTTTCTATTAGAAATATACGTAAAATAGGTTTTCGTTACCTGTAGAGGTTCTTTCTTTTGTAAAATTAAATTATAAACAATGGTCCTAGGAAATTGAGGCAAGTTCCAAAAGATAGGAAAATGAGCATAGATTCTTATTTTAGTCGTGAAATATTGATATAGATTCGAACTTTCGAAGATTTTGATAAAACACACGGACATTTCGTAAAATATTTGGGAAATAAACAACCCATCCGTTTGACGACTAAGGCCTTTGCTTAATGTTGATTTCATGAATTTCCCCATATAAGTGCACGGGGACAATCAGTTCTTCTAATTTTTATAAGAAATGTACGTAAGGTAGGTTTTCATGACTTGAAAACAGTAGAATAAATATTATAAATAATGGTAAGAAATATATTGAGTTATTATGATCTTACGGCAGAATTATGTTGTGCTTAGGAGGACCAGATATATATATATCAGTATATATTATCTATTATCGTATATATACGATAATAGATATATTTTTAAACTTAAATTAAGTCTCGTCATGCTTGACGAGGGCGTTTACTAGTATTCTAATAATTTTCGGAATCAACAGTATTGTCAACATAATACGAAATAATGTGTATATTCTTAACAAAGTGAATTTGCAAAAATCATAAATTCATCGATCATTTTTATAACTAAATTTGTTATTTATCATTAATAAATTTGTTTATATCTTAGTTAAGTGAATGTACACATGACATTTATGAAGGAATCAGCTAGAAACAAATGGGATGTTAAGATTATTCGACTGAAACACTTATGAAGTGAATATTATCTATCATGCTAGACCGGACTTTGTGGAATAACAATGTAAATTATGCTAAAAAATCATTCTTTTATGAAGTCAATATAACATTTACAGTAGGAGTCCATATTTTACAAAGTAATCAATCTAAATGTAGCACTTTTCTGAAGACAAACTTTCTTAAGTGCTCTCCCGCCAAGTTACAAGTCTCGAATAAACACTGCAGAACTTCTATCTTATACAAGCATAGGAGAAACTTTGAAGCGCTTCTCACTACAGCAGGCGGCGAGTTCTAAGCTAGTTTCCCAACTTTGATTAGCCGCACTTCCTTCATCAAATCTGTCATTCTTCGTCTCATGAGAATACGAGTATGTTGGAGAAATTGTATTTGACTTTCTGGAAATAATCTGTTATTAACTTCATTATTGACAAAAATGTTTCACAGGTTTATTTATTCGTTTTCAATGTAGTTCGTACATAGTAAGAGATACAGTGATATTGGGTGAAAGAGTTTCCTCGCACAGGTAAAAGATGTCATCTAGTGTGGAAACACTGGTGGAAGCACAATAATTTGTATCCTTCGTAAACGGTTCATTTTTCTAAAAATTCCACAAAAATCCAATGCACTCGTAACTGAACATGTATTTAAAAAAATATGTATGTATGAGCGTTTTGTAAATGGAGAGGTTACTTGTGTGTATTTGTGTGTACAGTTGCATTAGGAGGTACAGTCGGTATAATCAAGGTTTGTCTAAAATTGGAAAAGCCATGATTTGCTCAATTAAACAAAAAACGTTACGAAATGCCGAAAACGTACCCCTTTCATTCACCTTGTAACACAGTGTTATTTTTTCCCTTGTGATTACACGTAAAAATAGGTTTTTCAGCATGAAGGGTTTTCGCTTTAGGGTCCTAAAACTGCTTGCTACTCAGAAAACTCTTAGAACATACCATGAGAACTCCGCAAATAATCTTATTACCACATTAAATTGTAGCTTTCAGATCTGAATCGTTAAAAATGTGGTAAAATAAACGGCTTTTGATGTACTTTTGCAACTTCGAAGAATTTTCACCTCCACGACCACAGGTTTTCTTAAATTGCTTCTCTTAAGGGTATCTAGAGAGGATATGCCTACTTACAGTGAATTGGAAATTAAACTTCATTCTATCCTACAAGACAAATTATATTTTATGTAGCATACAATTTCATTTAATTATTAACCCAATATTGAGTGAAAAACTGTAACAGTCTTTCCTCTTGTTAAGAAAAACCTTTAATTATTGCTCAAAATGCCATCTGAAATCTAAGAATGCGACTCAAATGATTTATGATTTTTGTGTCTTAAATAATGGAAGAGAACAGATATTTAGAGATTCGACAGAAATATGGACCTCTGGGATTTGGAAGAGGAAAATCACCAATAAATAATTTTATTTTCCTCGCGGGCAACAGCTCGTCAGCAAATAAATTTAGTGTAAATAGGTGGGTAAATCTATTAACTCAATTTTTTTATTTTCTCAGCTAAAAAATAATTAAAGCAGGAATACATGTTTTCGACCAACACTGAACGAAATGAATTAGTTTACCACACAAAAAAGAAAGGGATTAGTTTAATTTCTTTAGTAGCGCTATTTGAATCGTTGTGTTTACGTTTGCAAAATGATCTGATTTTTGATATTTCGTTTTGTATACGGATTGAAAAATAACTATCATAACCTTTTGTAAAAATGTAGTGAGTTATGAGAAGAGAATATGACTGAATGAATTAATCAACTCTTTATTAAGGACAGAATGATATTGTTGATGGTTCCTGGAGTTATTTTAAACTGCAACTATTACTCATATGATAGCTTTGCGGTAATACTTATATTTTCCCCTTTACATACCCAAATTCCTCGTTTACCTCCACGTCTGTCACCTTTAATTTCTGCTTTTAATTCCGCCCTTCTCCTCTTCATTTCAACGAACTCCACGCACACTTCTCTCCAACGTTTCCGACCTCTCCGCGTTTTATGAATTGATAAGGTTTGATAAATTATGCACATACATTCTCTGTGGCCGACTTTTTTTACGAACGGGAATTTCAAGCGACCCGTCGTAAAAATTGCTCCCGATCCCTTCAAAGGTAGACGGGACGCCCTTCTCCCCGCAGCCGGCGCTCGCTGAATACATCTTGGGGCCTTATGGGACGGACGCAGACGGGGCCGGAGTTCATATCGTCCGCTCCCGCGATCACGAGCCGGAGGATCCCGTTTTTCGACCCATATTCCATATTCTTCTTTCCTCAAAGTGGTTCCGCACCCATCGAAGCATCGAAACTTCGTTCGCCAGTATTAAGGGCGTACTTTCTCGAACGAAATGTACTACTCCGTGTTCCGGATGGAAGCAACTGTGACGCAACAAGAGCAATACTGGCTCCGCTCGTTTCGTCCTCAAAAGGCCGTTTTGGGAGGGGTGGGTCCCGCAGCGCTCAGGTGCGGTATTATACATCGCCGGTCTTATTCGAGGACATGAGGGATTCCAATAGAAGAGTCGGGGAATAGAAAGAGATGTGGAAGTGAAATACTCCAAGGGTCGTAATACTTTCATGACCGGAATTTATTTCCTCGTGGTCGTTTGTATGTACTTTGGCGAACTTAGCGCATGTGAGGGCTAATAGGAATTTGGTGTCGAAGAGTGGTATACTCAAGGCATGTTTAAGTAATTTAGTTCATTATGCGTTTCTCCTACTCTTAATATTTTTTCGTCATATTTTCAGCCGTCATATTATGACTTTAATATTCTCGCTCAATTTTTTCGTATAAATTAGCATTGATGAGATATTCTGTATTACTTCTTTCGACTGCATGCTTTTACCTTGAGCGGGTTTTCATTCCTGTAAATAATCTTCTAAAATTTAAATATGAAGTAAAACGAATGAAATGGCAACCATCAAGCTAGTCTTTTTGCAAATGGAATGTTCTTCGGTCGATATTTACGTACTAAACTATTTTCATCAGATTAAACGGCTGGAACTGAAGAAGAATTTGAATTTTTAAATAAATATTCCTGCAAAGAAAGATCAGTTCTTTATTTATACCCTCATATTTATATGTTGGTTGTAGAGTTTAAGGCGTTTTATAAGTTGTACTCTTAGGGGGATGTTGAAATTTCCCTTTAAACTTGTAACCATTTCCTCGTCAGCACATCTGTATTCCATAAAACTGAGCACTAAGCTCTTGGGACTTATTTCGAGAATTTTTCTATTTACTCATAAACTGTCGATATTATTTCTAATACAATATGTTTATGCTCATACATTTATTACCTAAGCTTCAATGTTGAATTACCGTTATAATTCAAGTGACTGCCTATTTCGAAATAAATATTAGTTTACGACTATACAGTGTTTATGATAAGTCAATTGGTAAATGTATATGCCTTTCTTAAAACTGAAGAGTACCTTAATATCCTTGTGAAGTGTGATATACTAAGGTTCGTGAAATGAATTTGACCCGAGTACAGGATGTTATTCTGTTTACTTTTTATTTAATTGTATTTCAATTATTATATTATGTAACAATTAATCAAATGAAAGGATTTTCCAAATTATTGTTCAAAACTCTAAAGATAAGGAACTTACAGTAATTTAACTTTCATATTTAAGATTCGTAGAAAGTTTGCAATTCGATGTTGCGGTTGCAGTTTGAAATATGTACAAGTTTATGCTGAAATTAGGACATTATGTTATTATTTGGGTAAATGTGATTTTTTTATTTTTCTGCTAGACACTGGTATAGGAGGGCATAATATTCCGAGTGAAAAAGTAAATGGTAGACATTCACGTCATCCAAAGTCTGTATAGATAGAGCAAATCGACTTCCATCCCTATTTAGCTCCCTTGAAACACTGCTTGCGGGAACTAAGGTATCGGTGACGTCACCGATAATTGGATGAAGTCGGAAAAACAGCGGTCTGATACAATCGACAAGGAAACCAATGTGATCGATGGCTTATGTGAACATGTTTACGCTGCGAGACATAATAATGTCGGCCTACGACATCGCCCGCCATGTTAATCTTGTTGCCGCTTTTATTAGGTCCCCGATAGAAGTGAAGGTGCTCCGAAATATTCTGCCTTATCAAAACATTTGTCCTCCTTTCCATCGCACACAATATAGCCCATAAAGAGCCCATTTACGTCTCCCTCAACTCCCATATCTTCCCTTCCCAACCGATACGACAGCTTCCCCATTGACCTACCCTCTTCATCCACTTCTCTTTTTTCTCTTCCTCCGCATACACCTCTTAACCCCCTATTGGATATATACCCCGACTCATATCGGATTTTCTTCCTTCCGCCTGCTGCCCTCTTCACTATCCTAGGATTGAATCGGGAAAGGGAGTGTAACTTCTACGTTTTTGGACTGATAAATATGCGCGTCATTTTAAATCTAGCGTAATATTCTCTAGAGCACTTAAGAGAACACTTATAAGAGAACTCTTTCCGCGATTGTAAAATTTTGGTATTTTATGGGGAATGTATCTGTTCTAAATTAGTGCCAAA
>KZ308418.1:1595446-1690398 GCA_000376725.2 Ladona fulva
GATTTTCGTTACGACGCCGAAAATAGGGTATATTCAGCTCACATTTACAAAAAAAGACCCTCTCGAAACTTTTCCAAATTATTTTTAAAAGAAAGTGCATGCTTTTGTCTCTCTAAAAACGTAATTCTGGTTTTTCATCGCGGGCGTATAAGGCACGAGAAATCGGGATGAACATGAAGTTACCTCCGCCCGAAAAGTGTAGTGCGAAAAACATTTTAAAGTTTAGCATTTTACATCTCTGCAAATAAACATAACATCAACGCGATACTTTGAGCCTTATTACTTCTTAATATGAAGTGTACGAATAAAAAGTTTTACTTTCCGAATGCTTTCCGTTGGTTTAATATTTGACTGTAAATATTACGAATTTCGTTACGACGCCGAAAATAGGACTTTTTCAGTTCACATTTACAAAACAAGACCCTCTCGTAACCCTTAAAAAATCTAAAAATCGCTGTCTAACTGTAGAAGGCTGCGGTAGGAGGTCAAACAAATGACTATATCTCAGCAAATATTTCATCGATGGATGTAAAACTTGGAAAATATTCATAGAAGATATCAAGTTATGTTCACACAAAATTTCATTGAAATCGGTGACGGTCGAGCGGGGACCGTTGGTCCACTTGACATGGAATGGCCCAATTACAATTAATTGTCCCATCTTCAGTTTTAATCAGTAAGCTCTCAATGTTAGTTTTTTTTAAACGCATGGTAATTCTTCAGAAAGTTTTCTCAATATCACTTACAGAAAACTTGATTAAACATTTTACGTTACTTTAATTCTCTCTTAGTATATATCCAGGATATGTATCCTAGAGACTTCCTCATGCCACTCAAAGACTGTTTTTAAATGCGCTACCCGTTTATGTTGTTACAGTATCTTTGGTCACTTTTGAGAAATTCGCTTTCGTTTATAATTCGTCATAAATATCGGTCTATTCAATTCTTACTTTATTGTAAATCAAGATTAGTAAAACAAATAAAAATATACGATGAAACGCTTTTTACATTTCTAAATGAATGTATCAATCCAACGGAGTATAGTAAACAGCAAAAATCTTAAGACCAAAAGTACCGTTTCTGTATCATAAGATTTCGTTTTCTGTCATACAAAATCTTCTTCAATGCGTAAGTCCCTTTATTATCTCAAACTCAATAGAATCAGCTCTTTAAAACCCATTGAGGTTTATTTTGAAAGTTCTGTCGCTAGTTAGACCTCTTAACATTGTTTTTATTCGGTGCTTACACATTATGTGCATACATTTATGGTCATATGGATGGAATACTGTATTGCATATGGAATCTCTATTCCAGAGAGTCGTACTAACTTCCAGTTACGCATAACTTTGCACGTAACCGTATGGTTATCTGAGCTTCCAAAGAAGGGTATCGCTACTTGGATACGAACAATAACTGCGTTGTTTAAACATATTGAGCAGGAGGATCGACTGGACATCCCTCGAAATGTATACTCATAGAGACCTAACTGCATAGTCTTCTACATGCGTTACATGTTTCAGGAACATAAATTCATTGATCACGAAGAGGAAGAGATAGCATCTCGTTTGCTCTTTGGTGCTAAAAGATTTATACCTCCTCCATATGCGATATTATATTGATCGCTAATATAATATTGCTGCTAGAAAATACAGTGTAATTCATTTCCTGCATCAGCTCTAGAAGATATAGCACTGAATTTTTGTTATAATAATAATAATAATAATGTCTTTAATGGAAACAGGATGATAGTCCCAATTACATCCAGTTTAATAATTATTATTGAAAATCACACACAACCATTCCCTATCAGGAAGAATTCCAATTAGCCGGGACTTGAATACGGGAACCCGCTCCGCCACCGTGGCAAGTAAAATTTAATAAACCTAAAAATAATAACAATAGGAAAAATAAACAGAGTCGTATTATCGAATAATTTTCCCTCTTTGTATTTTATTTCAACTCCTACAATGTAGGTTTATTTTGCGAAACAAGACCAATGTATGGTGAAATGTAAATAAGCACTATTGCCTTCGTTCAGTTACTTGTTAAACCAAAAATAATTTATCTTTCACTCCTGGATGATTTCAACTTACATATCTTTTCCAATAACAATGAGAATAACTAATTTAACTCTTAAAAATTTCCTCAATTTTAGAAGGTGTCCTGAGGCTATTTCTTCTTTTATGGTTAGAAGATTTAGCACTACCCTCAAAGTTAGATCGTTGAATATGAAGGTATTTTGCGCTGTTTTGTTCCTACTTGGTTAACTCTTTTCTTTTATCAGCTACCACTTTTCTACTGACTTGCCATGTTAAGTATTGAAAACGTTTGCATACTAAATCAGACGTGAAAATCAAGATAAGAAAATTCGAGCCTTTTGAGTGGCAGTTATTAAAGTTTGTGCAAGAAGAGACTTCGCCAGAAGAATTTTACGAGAAGAGGAGTACGGACTAGTGCAAGATTATTTACTACAACACCATTTATTACAAGAATTCTGATAGAAGACAGCATTTTTTCTTTATTCGTATTATTAATTTCCGTTGACTATATTTCCTGTTTCTATTCATTTTCAATTTTGAGTTTCTCTCAACAGTAAAATGGATTCCTTAACGCAGGATTTCTTTCAGCGTCTGAACCTGACTTAACTTGAGGGTAGCTGCGTAAATACACTCTAAACACATTCTATATGAACGCAGTTGATATAACCCTTATCTCCCTCCTCCCTTTCCATCCCTCGTACTTGATTCTCCACCCTACACCACCCCTTTTCTCTGTCCCTCCATCTTTTCCCTTCCTTATCACTCCAGCCATCAAATTGAATTCGTATAATGACCGTAATAATTCAGGACGGACACCTTTTGTCCTTCAAAAACCTCCCGCTTTCCCTTCCAAAAAATACCACCGGCGGCAGCACTATCGCCTTCCGTTAAATGAGGCGTCGGATTCATTGTTCTAGCACCTTTTTTGTGGTCTCATATCCAAACCATAACCCCGTCTCTCCACTTTAGGTTCCAGCCCGTTCTCCCTTCCCACAATCCCTCATTTTCTGAAGCCACCTACCTACGCCATCTCTCGTCATTCTACACGACCTCCATTTTCATGCCCTCTCCCGAAATGGCTTCTATATCAACCTAGGGTTGCCAATCTTCAAGGGTTGATTCAATGAATTTTCCTCTCCCAAATTCAGTCCAATATGATGCGTCTGATGCATAATACCAAGTTCTCAAATTATTGCAGATCACGTGTTAAACCACGTTATTGAAGAGAGCCAGATCATGTGTTACCGCAGCGGATAATATGACAAAATCAATGATTTGGGAACATTTTATGTCATTGCTTTACTTTCGCCAAATAATTACATCAGATAATTAACAGTATCTACTTTTACATTTTATAATCTTCAAAAGGCTTTTTAGGCATATTATTATCAAATCCTACCTTAGTAGGTATGGATTTATTTACTAGTACTGAAGAAAGGATTCTGCGGTATAATATAAAAATAATATATCAAACTGTCGAATTCTGTTGTTAACAAGATTATTATAATTAAATTTAAAATGTTTGAACAATTTAAATGGGAGACAGTAAACTTTAAAAATAATTTTGTTTTGCAGCAAAACTTGTTACGAGCAAGTTTATGAATCAATAACAAGTCGAGTTCTCGTTTATTGAAATATCTATGACGTTAGATATTATTAAGAACTCATGAAGTTTCCTCCCGTAGCAGTGTGTATACATTTGACACCGATTTTGATTAAGAAATTTACTGAATTGTTCCATGTAAAACGCTGTTGTATTTCTGAGTAAAAGCATAAGAAAATAGCCCAGAACCAGAAGTTCTTCAAAAAGTGATTGGCGAATTCCTACAGCCTTCCAGTGAATGCGTTAAAGTTGGCGACCCTGGTTCCAGCCAAGCATATGCAGAAAGAGGGTAAAAGACTATTTATCTAGTCGTTCCAATTCCACCTTTCATTGCTTATCTCTCCCCTGCTCCATTCATCCCTTCCATTCGAATTTACTCCCCCCTGGACTATTCCAGTCCCTCTGTGACCGCCCATATTTCAGCGATCTTTATGCTTCCTATCTTCCCCACAGCCAATTCCCATACGCCTCCTATCCACCTCTCAGATCTATCATCAAAACCGCTTCCATTCCACATCCTTCTGCTTATTACCTCAGTCTCTTTCACACTCCACCTTATTTCCGATCCCATCTTTATGGCTGTCGTTGCCTCGGTATTAAATTCTCCCCTCGACGCTCGCTCTAAGAGTGTTTCGTACAATCTTTTTCATTCACTTCACTGCGTTGTTCTAATTGAGCATTTCACTTTTTTCAGACCGCTTATCAGTTTGTTTTCTCGGTTTTCCCCTCGTCGCCAAGGAAATTCATTAACCGATGTCACGAGGATTCCTCTTTATTGGACGACGGGTGGTTAGTTTGCTGGGAAATAGTCCATTTAATGGAGCTGCGTCAGGGAAAAGTAGAGTGGAGAAATAAGTAGAAAGGTTCCTTTATTATTTCCTTAATCCTATCTTACTTCGACTCCGCTGCGGTATGAGGCCAATTTTTTTAATAAGACGCCGGTTTCGATCTCTATTTTGGTAACGAATTCAGACCCATATGCGGAATCAGTAATAGGCCCGAGAAATTAAAATTTGAGGAATCGTGTACTAGGACGACAATTATGAGTCGACAAAAATCAATGTGGTGTTTTCAGTGAGGTTCCCTCAGTTAAAATTTGGCCGTGGTGGTTTTACGATGCAAAAACGAATCACAAAGTAATGCCAATAATGAGGAATGAAATTTAAACTTCAGTCAAAATTAATATGTAGAGGCTGTACTTGGTGGAACGCCATGATAACACTAAGGCAAAGAAACACTTTGTATGTTCCACAACTTTGTTTAATTTCGACCGGTTTCGACCAAGGCTGGTCATCATCAGGTACAATACATTGGAAGTACAGCGTATATAAGTGCAGAAGGGAGGGAGGGTCAGGGGGAGGGGGCTTGGAGTGATTGGTCGTGGAGGAGGAATTTAGAGGGGAGGGAGAGAAGGGGAGAGGAGTTAGGGAAGGTGTAGTTGTTGGTTAACAATATAACCAACAACTACACCTTCCCTAACTCCTCTCCCCTTCTCTCCCTCCCCTCTAAATTCCTCCTCCACGACCAATCACTCCAAGCCCCCTCCCCCTGACCCTCCCTCCCTTCTGCACTTATATACGCTGTACTTCCAATGTATTGTACCTGATGATGACCAGCCTTGGTCGAAACCGGTCGAAATTAAACAAAGTTGTGGAACATACAAAGTGTTTCTTTGCCTTAGTGTAAACTTCAGTCACTACCACTAACAGGCTCATTGACATCGTACGCAAGAAACGCCTGAAACTCTTTGAGAAACTCACGTAATGGTCTTCAATTGAAAATTGTTTAACATTATAAATTCAAGGTGGTCAACATTTTTCGACTAGAAGAAACTGAGGTGGAAATGGGTAAAGGTAACTCTGAACGTTAAGTCGTGCACGTTTTTTTATGTCCGTTTTTCCTTGGGAAAATTAGGCGGTTCGAAGGATATGAACCTAGTAGATGATGTCGTTAAAAATGGAGTATTCTTTGAAACAAAAAAATCAAGACAAATTCGCGGATAAATTTAGAAGGGGAGCAATTTGTTAAAAGAAAAGAAGACACAATGCTGCGAATTGATGAAGATCTGGGCAGTAGGAAGGCCTCCTTACAAGTTTGAATGGGGAGAATAATAAATAGTAATACGTAGGAAAATAATGATCATTGGTTGATTTGTTTATGTAGGAAGGTTTGATTCTGAGTGCGTGATATATGGCGAGTCGTTATAGGAAATTAACTTGGTATGGTGAACTGTCATTTTAAAGAAAATAAATACCGTAAATCACACGGTAATTGTTCTGCTCCGTGTTCAACAACAAATGTTTTGGAATACATTTGTTTTTGTGCTGATGTCACTGACAACCTAAGTTGACTATGCATAGGCATTCAAGTAATCAAAATTACAGTTATTAAAAGTATTCTTTTCAAATTAATCAGCGATTACCGGGCATTAGTCTATAGTTACTTTTAACTCGTTTAAGTGTAGTCTCAGAAAGGAATTGTTAAGTATAGTTATTTTACATCGAGTCTTATAGAGCACTTCTTAGGAAAGTTTTATGATTTTTTTTCGAAAAAGGTAACTAAAAGTTTTTGCAGAAAACAATCAGTTCACTTGGAAATATATTTGACTCGTGATTTTAGTTTGAGGACACATTCAAACAATTTCGTAATTACCAAGGCTCTTAATGAAGTTAGAGGTTAATTAACGTTTTGCGGTGAACGTGTTATTTGTTGAAACTTTCCACTGTGACTTGGACTTTCTGAATTGATATTAATTTTGCTATTCTAGCATTCCGCCGTTCTCGCAGTGTATGCTTCCTCGTCCATCTCTGGCGTGATATTTTCTCAGCGTAAGTGCTAACACGTGCTTCAATATTTAGGACACGGAAATGGAATATTGGTGTTTCTCTGGCATTCGTCAGAAATATCCCATTAAGTAAGGTACTTGATAAATAAGGAACTGCGTGGAATATCTCGTATAATCCGAGGCAAAAGCTTATGCAAATAGTGTCCAGAACATTTGAAGTCATCACACTTTTAATGGATTGATAACAATAATTTTCTCGGAATAGTAGATACTTAAAGCTCTCAGAATAGTAATGTAGTTTGTCAAACCTCGTTGTCGTGTGTATACATTCATTCCATTGGTTTCGTAGTTTCCCCTTACGGTCTTCAATATTCTGAAGGATAAATTCGCAATTGTTTATCTGGTCTTTTTCCAGAAGAGTGACATTGTGTTGAAGTAAAAATTATGCAATGAGTCTGCGATTTGCCTATTTTTATAATTCGCAGTAGTATATAATCACGGAGGAATTTTACATTATCATAGAATCATTCTCGAAAAACCTCAGCCTGGTTCCTCATAGAAATATCCTTTCATTTTCCTAGTTCATAAGAATGTAATGTTCCTCCTCCAATGAAAGAATTTTCTAAGGCTCATAATAATCGAAAGCAATGACGGAGTCGTTGGTCGCTCCCTCTATTTCTTACTTAGACTCCCATTTTCTGAATAGCTGCTAACTAATCCTTAAAAATTCTTTCCGAATTTTCCGTGTATCACTTGATCACCATATTCCAATACACGTTGTATTCTCAGAGCAGTAACGTCCATAACGGAAAGCAGGAGAGGACGCTCTATACCGATCAGCATTAAATGTTGGAGGCAAAACTCGTACTTAACATTCGATACGAATTATTATGCGCGATTATACCTCTGTTTTTCTTCGGAAAGAAGTAAAAGAAATAAAGTATACGTTATAACACACGGAGGCTGCGATATTGATTATTTATGTAAATGGATTTGCTTGATTTGCCATTCGCGGACTCCAAGACCAACCATATTTCAAGGGCGAGAGCAAGTTTATAAATCAAGAGAGTGACGACTCCAATTTGTAATTAAGATGCGCAGCATCAGCAAGAGCTCGATAGTCTGGAAAGGACCCCAACATCAGCATGTGGGCGAATATATCCGACCGCGACGAATTCGGAGCAGTTGGAACTAGAGTTGCCAACTCTTTAAGTTTGCCCGTACGTACGAGTTGCCCATTTCAGTATCAAGGCAATTTTGGGAAATTAAAGCTAGTTGCTATGTTCCTACAGCCTGAACCCCACACTGTCAAATTGTATAATTTGATGTATCAAGACGACAGACATTACTTCTTGAATACACACAGATTTGGCATGGTTAGACATATTGCTCAAAGTGAGTCATATTGGATTGCGAATTGCATACACCAAGATATTCCAATCCAAACCAAGATCTTTGGTTAATAACTATGCTCAAGTTTTACAGAAATGGCTTCGGTTTCTCAAAAATTTCGTCTTTCCAAGAAGAAACTGTCATAAAAGGGGATTGACACATACGGACCTGGACTGGAACCCGGATCTTCCGGGTGACTGCTCTAGCCAATTCAGCTATCGTACCAGAACAATTAGACATGCCGTTTGGGAGACTTTGTGGGCTAGAGCGAGTCATTCGTCTAAGTAAGTTAAATTTTGTTTTCTCAGCAACATAGAATCAGGAATTGCGTAAAGTTATTTATAATTAAGTAAGGGTAAGTTTATTTATAATTAAATAAAACGGTATACCTTTATTTTATGTGTGTATGTACGTTTATTTAATGTCAATTCATAGTCATAGGTGAGATCTTGTGGAGTACCACTGATAGTACAACGCTTATTTTCATTCTACTAATTGTATGCACGTTTTGATGAAAGAAACAGAAAATCCTTAGCAACGAAAGTCATGAATGGCGAATCGTTTTACGAGAAAATTAGAATCCGAGTCTTGGTTTCCAAATGACTGCATACATTTGTAGAATAGTATTGTTAACAGTGCTTCGAAAGCTGAGGTCATTTCGCTCGTATACTCCCACCGGGAATCGAACCCAGGATCACTATCACCGAAGTCGAAAGCGTTGCCCTTTTGACTATCCGGGTGCCCTGCGTTATTTTAGGGGAACATTTAAAATACCCGTAGTATTCTAAAAATAATAACATATACATACTTATTATATTTTGTTTCTTAGTCTCGCAAATTAACTCAAATTAAAATAGTTCATAAAATATTCTCCCTCCGTTCACTCAAGGAATGAAATCGTGTGGCAGCCTAATGTTTCCGTATGAGGACCGATGGTATACTTGGCTCTCCTATGACAAAGACTCTCACTCCTGGTTTAAGATTTCGTCCTATCGTACCAACAATTTAGGAAGGCTACTGCTGCAGAATTCGGTCGGTTGACCATGGACGCACTTTGCTTCTTCGTCGAGTCTTCGTTTTACTATTTTGGGAACTTCTTCAGCGGTGCGTAGACGTGGTAATTACAGGAGGCAGGATCTTAACCAGCCTTTCAGACAGGCGAATTTTAGTTAACAGAGGTCCTAGGCGCAATTATCATTTTGAGTCTTTTTTGGCCCCCGTAATGCAAAGACCCTCAGCTAGCGCGCCAAATAGTATGTACCTCCGTCCCTGCTTGTAGATTCACTCTCATGCATCGATTAATGGCACTGAATAAATTAATAAACTCTTTATTAAGGCGAGGTTAGGCCAAGCCGCCCTCTTCCACCTAACCTCAATTGTCAATACATAAGTTAAATTTAACATTTAAAGTTAAAAGAGAGAAAAAATGCACCAACATAGGAAGATTTAGATTTGTGGAGAGAAACCTTCTCAACCGAAGGTTGAAGAAGACGAAAACTCCACTGAGTGGGAAAACACCCACAGGAAGGGGGGATAAAAAACCGCGAAAACACAGTTATAATGTAAAAAAAGAAGATAAATTAGTAAAATTAGAAGAGTAAAAAAACTATGAACATCTTATAGCAAAGATAATACAAACATACAATAGTTATAGATATACATTTTATATTGTTATTAAAATCAATAACATAATTCTACTGCACTGGGTACCTCCCATACGACACTCATAATGTTGAGTGAAAGCGGAGGGTGAAAAACATGTTTCGAGAGGATCTCACAATGATTGATAAAATCCGGGAGCCACCCGTTGAGAGTGGGCAACCCTCGTGGGGACATGTGGGCGAGCATATCTGACGGCGAGGAGTCCGGAGCAATTAGAACTCGCGCTGTACGTAGCGAAGGTGTGGCTGCGGATAATAACTCATCCGATTGGAGACGCGGCCTGCGATTCGGAAGCGATCGTGCGTCACTTGGAACCTAATTCGTCCCTCGTGAAGAACGTTTAACGAACCGAATCGTCATTCCGAACACTATTTTTTCCTTCCCTCGGCAAAAAAATACGGGCCAGCTGACCTGCGTCCAGAATTTTGTAATCGCTCATCGCCCGAAAAAGCCCATTTTTAAAAAAGGAAAGGACGAGCCGTTCCGCAATTAAATTCAATTATAAACCGCCATTTCGTACCCTTCCTTCCCTGTATCACACGAATCGGCGATTAATTTATGTAAAAAATAGGTTTTAATTGTCGGTATCCTTTGTCACTGCACCGGGTCGGATGTGGGACGAGGTGCTTTTTGAATACGAAACCGACCATTTGTTACGGGTGCGGAGGTGGTGGGAGATGGCGCGATTTTCATTTGGGACCGTAAATACATGCTACGGTTTCCATCTTGAGCGGGGCGATATATATCAGAGACTTTTTTACGCCCCATTTGGCAGAGGCGTTCGACGTTAATAGCGGGGTTCGACCTTTTTCGCTTGACCCTTTTCTTTGACCTCTCACCTCCGCTTGACTTCCCTCCTGCTCCTCCCCTTGATCCCCCGTTACTCCATTTTCATTCGCTTGTTTCTCCTGTGTTTAGATTTTACCTTCGTACTACAGCTATTACTTTACGAAACAATAGCCATATGCAGAGCCGTGCCCAGCCTATCGGCCGACCGGGCGCGAACATAATTTGTCGCCTCTTAAAATTATATACCAAAACTATGCATTTCCTGTTATGCAGGTAAAAATTATTTTGTAAGAATTTGAAAATCCATTGTTTTGTAACTTCGTTCCCCAGCTTATATTGATCACAAAACATCAGTAAGAATTAATTATGCACATTCAATATGCTGACAAAGTGAATAGTTACTATGAATTAATAGTTTAAATTACTTCTGACCATAGCAGAAACAGTCTCCGGAAGTGTCAGTTAAATTCGCAAAACTATTTTCAAATTAGGAAAGACTTCGATCAAATATCTGGTAAATATATAATAGTAAACCTAAAAAGAATTTATTCTTGGTATGTACCAGAAAGCCTCTATTATCTAGATTCTAATTCTTCAATTAAATCCTCTGCACAAATATTCCTTTCTCGTCTTGATTTATCCTTTAATTCTTTCCTCTAAATGTTCACCAATCTTTCATTGTTCACATCATAATCATTCCTGTATTAGTCGTGTGTAACGTACAGAAAGCGCCATACAGTGTTGTATTTATAATAATGATTGGCTAGGCTCCTGTTGCCGCCCCTTAGATGCCACCGCCCGGGTGCGATGCACCCCTTGCACCCATAGGACGACGTATGGATGTATGGATTAATCTTCAGAAAAGTTCAATTAAATATTTTACCCCCAGATAGCATCAGAAGATAAATGAAGTATGATGAAATGGCATCATTCGCTTAGAAAGTTATTTGATTGCTTATTTCCCTGCTGCCGGCACCGATTGCTGTTTCTATAAAGTTATCGATGAAATTTTCAAGTAATTTTTAAGGTGATGGAAATTCTTGAACCTGAGATTGCAAATCACGAAAGTAATCTCGAGGTCTTATCGAAATGCAGTACAATAACATTTTCGTTAGGTACCGATAATTTTATCGTAAAAAGAGAGGGAACTCAACGAAACTTGAATACATGAAAACTTTATAAGAGAAGAGCAGTTCTGATGGAACGTAATTTTTTACAGAAGAACGCATCATCGCCTTCGTTATTTATCAATTTTATATGGCTGTTTAGTAATACATCCTTTAATGATTAATATTTTGATAAATTTTTGGCTTTATCATTCTTATAAACAAATTGCTCCTTATAACATAAAGCTTTTAAAATAATATAAAGCTTTTCTGAGGAAGTCCGTTACATACATATTTACCTCTATATAAATATATCTCGATTAACGAAATACAGTTTTGAACGAATTTAACTTTCCTTGTGGAAATGAGAGTTAAGGAAACCTGGTGAGCGTCTTCCGTTTTATTCAATGGCAAGCTAAAATGTAACGGCGGAGTTATCGTATCTCTTTTCTCCGATTCTACAAAATATATTACAAGAATTAATAGTTAGTTTTTACATTACAAAAATGTATCGAAATTTCTCATATCTGCAGTGGAACACAACTAATTTTTCTTGTAGAAATAGTCCATTTCTAGCTGCTAGAAAACTGTGCTGGATAATTTTCCAAAAATATCCGATTATTCCGAAGCTTTTTAATTTAAAATGTATTCAGCATACCTGAGGCTGTTACAGAAGTGGAATATTGAAGAGTATAACTAGAAGAGATTACGAGGAGATTAGATCCATCGCTCGGGTCCGTTCATTTTTCACCTCAGAATGCTCACTCTCATTTCACGATATTCCATTTAATTTAATCTCGAGCACATCGGTATTAAATCCCAGAAGAGTCATCCGCGTTTTTATTTCTTCTGAGGCAATGCCTTTCATTCGATCAACAAAGAGGAAGAAAAATTTTAATTTCACTTGCGTCTCGGAACGTTTGTATCTCGAGATCGTTAGTTGCTCATACAGTGCTTTCATATTTTACATGTCTTCTTTCGTGTACTCGTTTTTAACTGTGATAACCAATCTTCATGAATGTATTTACGTACGTGCCTTTGAAATTCCCAGTTTAGCTTTATTTTATTTTTTCTTGGCTATCATTTCGATATCGGACACGATTCGAGTACCTGAAATAGAATCTGTTGGCGTATTTACATGCTATCCCAGAAATTTTATTGTCGAGGAAATAAGGAAATTTTCTGCTTAAATTTGAATACCATGGCTGCAACCATGAGAAACTAAATGTACTGTACTTTATAGGTGCGCTTCTGGGGCCGAGATCATTTGCAAATCTTAGTTGTTGTAAATTAATCAGTATAATTGGGCTTGATATTTAACATATATATAATCAAGCTTAAATCAATACCTTCAGGCGATATGTTACTTCGCCATAAGACGAAGGCCATATTACAGAAAAGAGAAAATTATAATTTTTCCACACGTTTTACAATAGACGACCGATTTGTAAGGCCACATTTCAGAAAAAAAATATATATAATTTTTGCACGCGTTTTTTTATTCACGACCGATTTTACAAATGGAGCAGCACCTTCAGGTACAGAAAGTGAACATGCGGTCAACGTGGTAACTCTTCAGCCACGAAGGTTAAGGAATGAAAGAGAGGCGATAGAAAGAGGTAAAAAGTAACTGACAGCGATGTCAAGTTGAAATAAAAAAGGTATTTGGGGTAATTACAGTAAATTTCTAAGACGACCTTCAGATAAGTCGAGGTATAAATTTTCGTCAAAGTTTTATAGTTTTAGTATATATCCGTCCTATAAGATGGCCCCCAAACTATCAACGGCCTTTGAATTTTGTTTGAATCAGCGATCATGATCTGGATAATAATAATGTGTAGCGTATACGGAATTATGTCCTAGTCGTAATGTTGCAAACATTCGCACTGATTCGGGCATTCGGGTAATGACCTTGACTATCAGTAGCTCAATAGACAATACTTTTAATATTCACCTTGTTTTAGTATTGTTTTACTATTGTTATATAACTCATGTAACGTATTTGAGTATTATGATAGATTTTTCGATAGGTTGTAGTAACTTTCAAGATCAGTCGCAGTCGGTGGTTGCAGGGATAAAGAAAGAGCCTCTTTCAGTTGTTACGTTTTTTTGTATCTGTCCTATAAGACGACCTCGAATATTGGGGGTCTTTTTTATGATTCAACTATCGTTTTTTCTGCAGATATATTCGGTAATTGAAATATCAGAGTAGTTATTGGTGAATCGCATTAGTTATCTCACAGAAACGCATGAAATGACTTCACAATTAATTCCGAATTTTAGTAAGAACGAATGCATCTAAATACTCGTTATGGAGAGTTCGGCACCTTGAATAAGATACGAAATTGCGGACGCTATTTGTGGAATATCCGATCATTGGAAATTTAAAATGATTTCATTTAATAAAATGTATGCTCCTTTTTACCAGATTTCTATCCGTGGCTGCTTCATTATCAGTTCAAATCTTTCCTTGGTTCTTAATGAAATTTTGTCTCTTTATGTGATTTTCTCGATAGTCCTATTGGATAATTCCAGCTGCTTTTCCACTGAATTCCCTCCCCTGCTCGGCCTCTTCAATCATTAACCCCTATCCTTCCATCTCTCCCCTGCTTTCCTCCATTAATCCCCACCTTGCACATTTACGGACCATCAAGCGACACCTGTCCCCTTCTCCCGGACACCCACATCCTCCTTTTTCTTTATTTTTTTCCAGAATCGTCTATTCGCCCTCGCTCAAATTAAACGAATCGGGTGAACCCAGCAACCGATCTCGGAAGTATTTATTGCACTCCAGAAAGTTGATGGCTTTTGCCTAGTTGACTAATTTTGGTGTGAGAGTCTACTTTCTGGAAGAGGTGGTTGAGGCTTTTAAGAGATTGCCTCCATCCTTCTGCCCTCTATTCAATAAATGGAATGCTTTTTATTCGTCTTTTGGTACAGAATATAGAAAAATGCATCATTACTTTTGTCTCAGTTGTTCATAGCATAGATAATATGAAAGCTACTGTAGTATGAAAGATGCTGAATTAAGTCATTCATCCTTAATGATTACTATTGAAAGAGATAATCATGGGTTACCCTCTCATAGCATTCTTGCCCATCAAAGAAAGCTAACTCATCATAATAATCAAACTAACCCACTCCTCAGTATACCTGGTAAGCCTCATTTCCTTTCCTTAGCTTTGGCCTCCTACTGAAGAGGCTGAGTTGAAACCAAACAGCCATCGGGCTCAGGAATAGATTTATAATTAGGCGCAATAGGCGCTAGTTGAGGGCCTAATCCATATGAGGGTTTCAATAAAACCGTGCTGATAAATTCTCAATAAAAATTGTATGTTTTTCGCTTCAAGAAAGATTTTTTTTATTTGTCGAGTAAGTCTATATAATAGGTTTCTGGAGCGATTTTCATATACTTTATAATGTAAAAAATTCTATCTAACATTCATTGTAAATTATGGAAATAGTACTAGCATAAATACTACTAATTCAAAAGTTGTTCATTCTTGACGTAAGCGTCTGAGGTCTCTATAATAATAATAATAATTCAATATTCTGAAGGATAAATTCGCAATTGTTTATCTGGTCTTTTTCCAGAAGAGTGACATTGTGTTGAAGTAAAAATTATGCAATGAGTCTGCGATTTGCCTATTTTTATAATTCGCAGTAGTATATAATCACGGAGGAATTTTACATTATCATAGAATCATTCTCGAAAAACCTCAGCCTGGTTCCTCATAGAAATATCCTTTCATTTTCCTAGTTCATAAGAATGTAATGTTCCTCCTCCAATGAAAGAATTTTCTAAGGCTCATAATAATCGAAAGCAATGACGGAGTCGTTGGTCGCTCCCTCTATTTCTTACTTAGACTCCCATTTTCTGAATAGCTGCTAACTAATCCTTAAAAATTCTTTCCGAATTTTCCGTGTATCACTTGATCACCATATTCCAATACACGTTGTATTCTCAGAGCAGTAACGTCCATAACGGAAAGCAGGAGAGGACGCTCTATACCGATCAGCATTAAATGTTGGAGGCAAAACTCGTACTTAACATTCGATACGAATTATTATGCGCGATTATACCTCTGTTTTTCTTCGGAAAGAAGTAAAAGAAATAAAGTATACGTTATAACACACGGAGGCTGCGATATTGATTATTTATGTAAATGGATTTGCTTGATTTGCCATTCGCGGACTCCAAGACCAACCATATTTCAAGGGCGAGAGCAAGTTTATAAATCAAGAGAGTGACGACTCCAATTTGTAATTAAGATGCGCAGCATCAGCAAGAGCTCGATAGTCTGGAAAGGACCCCAACATCAGCATGTGGGCGAATATATCCGACCGCGACGAATTCGGAGCAGTTGGAACTAGAGTTGCCAACTCTTTAAGTTTGCCCGTACGTACGAGTTGCCCATTTCAGTATCAAGGCAATTTTGGGAAATTAAAGCTAGTTGCTATGTTCCTACAGCCTGAACCCCACACTGTCAAATTGTATAATTTGATGTATCAAGACGACAGACATTACTTCTTGAATACACACAGATTTGGCATGGTTAGACATATTGCTCAAAGTGAGTCATATTGGATTGCGAATTGCATACACCAAGATATTCCAATCCAAACCAAGATCTTTGGTTAATAACTATGCTCAAGTTTTACAGAAATGGCTTCGGTTTCTCAAAAATTTCGTCTTTCCAAGAAGAAACTGTCATAAAAGGGGATTGACACATACGGACCTGGACTGGAACCCGGATCTTCCGGGTGACTGCTCTAGCCAATTCAGCTATCGTACCAGAACAATTAGACATGCCGTTTGGGAGACTTTGTGGGCTAGAGCGAGTCATTCGTCTAAGTAAGTTAAATTTTGTTTTCTCAGCAACATAGAATCAGGAATTGCGTAAAGTTATTTATAATTAAGTAAGGGTAAGTTTATTTATAATTAAATAAAACGGTATACCTTTATTTTATGTGTGTATGTACGTTTATTTAATGTCAATTCATAGTCATAGGTGAGATCTTGTGGAGTACCACTGATAGTACAACGCTTATTTTCATTCTACTAATTGTATGCACGTTTTGATGAAAGAAACAGAAAATCCTTAGCAACGAAAGTCATGAATGGCGAATCGTTTTACGAGAAAATTAGAATCCGAGTCTTGGTTTCCAAATGACTGCATACATTTGTAGAATAGTATTGTTAACAGTGCTTCGAAAGCTGAGGTCATTTCGCTCGTATACTCCCACCGGGAATCGAACCCAGGATCACTATCACCGAAGTCGAAAGCGTTGCCCTTTTGACTATCCGGGTGCCCTGCGTTATTTTAGGGGAACATTTAAAATACCCGTAGTATTCTAAAAATAATAACATATACATACTTATTATATTTTGTTTCTTAGTCTCGCAAATTAACTCAAATTAAAATAGTTCATAAAATATTCTCCCTCCGTTCACTCAAGGAATGAAATCGTGTGGCAGCCTAATGTTTCCGTATGAGGACCGATGGTATACTTGGCTCTCCTATGACAAAGACTCTCACTCCTGGTTTAAGATTTCGTCCTATCGTACCAACAATTTAGGAAGGCTACTGCTGCAGAATTCGGTCGGTTGACCATGGACGCACTTTGCTTCTTCGTCGAGTCTTCGTTTTACTATTTTGGGAACTTCTTCAGCGGTGCGTAGACGTGGTAATTACAGGAGGCAGGATCTTAACCAGCCTTTCAGACAGGCGAATTTTAGTTAACAGAGGTCCTAGGCGCAATTATCATTTTGAGTCTTTTTTGGCCCCCGTAATGCAAAGACCCTCAGCTAGCGCGCCAAATAGTATGTACCTCCGTCCCTGCTTGTAGATTCACTCTCATGCATCGATTAATGGCACTGAATAAATTAATAAACTCTTTATTAAGGCGAGGTTAGGCCAAGCCGCCCTCTTCCACCTAACCTCAATTGTCAATACATAAGTTAAATTTAACATTTAAAGTTAAAAGAGAGAAAAAATGCACCAACATAGGAAGATTTAGATTTGTGGAGAGAAACCTTCTCAACCGAAGGTTGAAGAAGACGAAAACTCCACTGAGTGGGAAAACACCCACAGGAAGGGGGGATAAAAAACCGCGAAAACACAGTTATAATGTAAAAAAAGAAGATAAATTAGTAAAATTAGAAGAGTAAAAAAACTATGAACATCTTATAGCAAAGATAATACAAACATACAATAGTTATAGATATACATTTTATATTGTTATTAAAATCAATAACATAATTCTACTGCACTGGGTACCTCCCATACGACACTCATAATGTTGAGTGAAAGCGGAGGGTGAAAAACATGTTTCGAGAGGATCTCACAATGATTGATAAAATCCGGGAGCCACCCGTTGAGAGTGGGCAACCCTCGTGGGGACATGTGGGCGAGCATATCTGACGGCGAGGAGTCCGGAGCAATTAGAACTCGCGCTGTACGTAGCGAAGGTGTGGCTGCGGATAATAACTCATCCGATTGGAGACGCGGCCTGCGATTCGGAAGCGATCGTGCGTCACTTGGAACCTAATTCGTCCCTCGTGAAGAACGTTTAACGAACCGAATCGTCATTCCGAACACTATTTTTTCCTTCCCTCGGCAAAAAAATACGGGCCAGCTGACCTGCGTCCAGAATTTTGTAATCGCTCATCGCCCGAAAAAGCCCATTTTTAAAAAAGGAAAGGACGAGCCGTTCCGCAATTAAATTCAATTATAAACCGCCATTTCGTACCCTTCCTTCCCTGTATCACACGAATCGGCGATTAATTTATGTAAAAAATAGGTTTTAATTGTCGGTATCCTTTGTCACTGCACCGGGTCGGATGTGGGACGAGGTGCTTTTTGAATACGAAACCGACCATTTGTTACGGGTGCGGAGGTGGTGGGAGATGGCGCGATTTTCATTTGGGACCGTAAATACATGCTACGGTTTCCATCTTGAGCGGGGCGATATATATCAGAGACTTTTTTACGCCCCATTTGGCAGAGGCGTTCGACGTTAATAGCGGGGTTCGACCTTTTTCGCTTGACCCTTTTCTTTGACCTCTCACCTCCGCTTGACTTCCCTCCTGCTCCTCCCCTTGATCCCCCGTTACTCCATTTTCATTCGCTTGTTTCTCCTGTGTTTAGATTTTACCTTCGTACTACAGCTATTACTTTACGAAACAATAGCCATATGCAGAGCCGTGCCCAGCCTATCGGCCGACCGGGCGCGAACATAATTTGTCGCCTCTTAAAATTATATACCAAAACTATGCATTTCCTGTTATGCAGGTAAAAATTATTTTGTAAGAATTTGAAAATCCATTGTTTTGTAACTTCGTTCCCCAGCTTATATTGATCACAAAACATCAGTAAGAATTAATTATGCACATTCAATATGCTGACAAAGTGAATAGTTACTATGAATTAATAGTTTAAATTACTTCTGACCATAGCAGAAACAGTCTCCGGAAGTGTCAGTTAAATTCGCAAAACTATTTTCAAATTAGGAAAGACTTCGATCAAATATCTGGTAAATATATAATAGTAAACCTAAAAAGAATTTATTCTTGGTATGTACCAGAAAGCCTCTATTATCTAGATTCTAATTCTTCAATTAAATCCTCTGCACAAATATTCCTTTCTCGTCTTGATTTATCCTTTAATTCTTTCCTCTAAATGTTCACCAATCTTTCATTGTTCACATCATAATCATTCCTGTATTAGTCGTGTGTAACGTACAGAAAGCGCCATACAGTGTTGTATTTATAATAATGATTGGCTAGGCTCCTGTTGCCGCCCCTTAGATGCCACCGCCCGGGTGCGATGCACCCCTTGCACCCATAGGACGACGTATGGATGTATGGATTAATCTTCAGAAAAGTTCAATTAAATATTTTACCCCCAGATAGCATCAGAAGATAAATGAAGTATGATGAAATGGCATCATTCGCTTAGAAAGTTATTTGATTGCTTATTTCCCTGCTGCCGGCACCGATTGCTGTTTCTATAAAGTTATCGATGAAATTTTCAAGTAATTTTTAAGGTGATGGAAATTCTTGAACCTGAGATTGCAAATCACGAAAGTAATCTCGAGGTCTTATCGAAATGCAGTACAATAACATTTTCGTTAGGTACCGATAATTTTATCGTAAAAAGAGAGGGAACTCAACGAAACTTGAATACATGAAAACTTTATAAGAGAAGAGCAGTTCTGATGGAACGTAATTTTTTACAGAAGAACGCATCATCGCCTTCGTTATTTATCAATTTTATATGGCTGTTTAGTAATACATCCTTTAATGATTAATATTTTGATAAATTTTTGGCTTTATCATTCTTATAAACAAATTGCTCCTTATAACATAAAGCTTTTAAAATAATNAAATATCAGGAACTGGATGGCAGACATTTGGTGAAGGAAGATTTGTAAAATAATCATTAAGTTGATTTAAGGTGAATTCGTGCGTAGATGTGTTTTCTCTTTGGCGGATTAAGCCAAGTTTCCGGAGTTGCCGCCAGACGTCATTTTGGTGTGAGTGCAACGAAAAGACAGCAGAATAATAATTCGCCTTAGATTTAACAATGAGTGACTTGACTAAATTTCTACAGATTTTAAATTTCTGCAGAGTCGAATGGTTTCCGGACCGGACAAAAGACCTTCGGAGTTTATTTCTTTTCTTAATGAGTTTTCGAATTTCATCTGTGAGCCAGAGGGCAGGAGGTCTTTTGAAGAAACGGGTACGAAGAGGTGCATGCTTATTAATACAACTGAGAATGCTGGAGTTAAATGCCGTGAGTTTACTATCGACAGAGTTCGAGGCGAAGACTACACTCCAATCACTAGAAGATAAATCTTGTTGATATAGGGACTCGTCAAGGTGTTTAGTATCACGGAATACTACGGGAGCTGGCAATCGGCGAGATGTAAAGGATGTAAAGGAGATCTATAGGATTAATGTTTAAGTATTTTATTTAAAAAAATTCGGAGTGTTACTCTCATTTCGTAGTGGGAGCCTCAATATGGTCTTTGCGCCTAGGGCCTTCGAAAGGGCAAATCCGCCCCAGATCGGACTGTTTAGTTTGTAGGTAGATATTGCATCACCTTATTGACATAAAGATAGCCGATGGCAAGTTCGCATTGAGGTTTCCTGAAACGGAATAGTCTGATATCAGGAAATGATCGTAGAGGCTGCTCTAATATCGCCCTTCTCTAATTCACCCAAATACCTCTCCGTCTACCACTTCCAAACTGCCATTTCCCCTCCCTTGCGTCATGCACAGAACATTCGAGCGGCATTTGCTTTCGCGAGTACGAGTGTACAAACGGACCCTCATCTTCAACTTCTTTCCCTGGAAATTCCGCTCCCGAGGTATAAACGCAAACCGAAACCAGTCTGGAATAATCCCGGAATGGGAGGAGCAATTTAAATGTGAGACAAAGTGAGCAAACGGAGTTATAAATAATAGTCATTACTCTCCCAGTTCCTTTCTACCCATTCCTTTTTCCTCCCTTCCTCCCCCTGCCATTTTATACGCACCCAACCCTTTACTTGGCTTGTACAGTTCCTGCGGGAGGGATGGGAGAACACGGGTTTCGCCCGTAGGACGTTTTTAAGATATCCACGAGAATCTCGAAACCTCCTCTCCCCCACTGTTTATGCTGCGTGCGTGACAGCCACGATTTTCGTTATTATATTTGTTTCCTTTCCTTTTTCTCTCGTAAGAGAAGAAACGAAACAATTCCACGTATCCGGCCGCCATGTTCGGGGGAGGGGTTGACGCTCCAAAGCACGACTGGCTCAGGACGTCGTTAGCATACGGAATCCACGCGTGTGGTCGCATTAAGTCTTTGCCCGCGGCCCAGACGATTAGAATGACCCGCCCCCGCCTTACCTGCGCACCCATTCTGTCCCGCCCCTCCACTCCATCCATCCCCGCCTTTCTCCGTCTTCCTTAAACTCTCTAGATCAGCGCTACCCGGTTGATGTACCACACAATTTCCCAGCGTTCCAATTTCTAATGATTTCACGACATCACTTTTTGGTCTATTGGTGTTAGCAGTACGTGCATTAATAGCTATGAATACGAAGACCAACCTAAATCTTTCATTGTTTTTACACTAAAATTAACCGGTTGTTTGTATCCGACAGAAAATCAAATATGGTTTCGTGGGCCTCAAAGTCTGGGCTTAATTTGTGTTCGAGGTTCCCGCGAAGTCGTACAGCACAAGCATAAGTAACGGGAAAAATCATGCAAGCGGAGCCCTCCGTCTTAAATTGGATGGTGGGAGCATACTCTGAGGCCGTGTAGCTTCCGATATTTAATGCCCCCACCGGATCGATGTAGGACACCCGTATTATTTGCTGCGGAACGGAACTTAGATTCTTCAGCAAGCAAGGGCGGGAGGATTAGGGTTGCTATAATACAGATTTTGGATTTACATATTCATCCTGAAAGCTGCTTAAGCGAGTGCCAGTGGGTGTATTAATAGTGACATCACTCTCTAAGGGGCACCAAAATAGCCAGAGGGGTGGCGCGTTTGCCTTAGCCTATATTTGCGAATTTACCTCAGCTGCCGAAGCAATATTAATAATACTACAATCGACCACAAGTAATTATCCGTTCTAGCAATTTTTTTCCTTGCAAGATTTTGTCGTTTTCTCTCGGAGTTGGGGAGCATTGTTTATTGGAATAACAAAATTAGCAACTTTGCTAGCGATTTCTGTTATGATAGATTTTTCGTAAAAACTTCTGTCGGTAATCTGGTAATACAATGACCTTATGAAGATATTACAGCTCAAACATTCCTTCTTCCTTCCGTCGATCTTGAAATCTCCGCTTACAAGACGGAGCTGTTTTATGCTGGACTATCTCTAAATCTGCTACAAGTCAGATATAGCATGTATAATATTATTCGCGAGTCACAAATCGCGTAGTAGTATTTTAGGAGATCTGGAATAAGAGAGGATAAGCTAATTTTTTTAACCTTGATGCTCATCTTCTCAAAAATCTACTCTTTTTGCATTACCACCGAATTTTCTCGTAAGTTTCGAATGTATTTTTGAAGCGAAAAACACTTTTAAGTATAAATCCCAGGTATTTATGATGAAATCCAAACTATAGATCTCTACTATCCTTAAGACTCTATTTTCCCTCACAGTACACCTTTCCCATCCGCGCCGAGCATATACCGTGCCATATCCATAACCTTTCTACGGACCCTAACCTGTTTATTACCCTCTCGCATCTATAAGTATGTACACCCCTTGTTTCTATCATGCCCTTTCCTCGAATCTTCCCTTTCCACAGACCATTCTTCATTTCGTCCATTCCAGATTTCCGTGTTTGTTTTCTTTGTCCCCCACCGCGTACCCGCTCCCAGGCATTTCGTTTTCCTCGGAACAATCCTGGCTGGTCAAAGACGTGTAGTTATAAAAGTGTCTTTTTTAGAGAGTTCCGGCTCGGCACTCGTCAAATGAGCACGCAACTTTACGGATTTTTTGTTCTCGGAATCTTAGCCGGATGATGTATCATTCTCGCCGGCGCCATTATATTGAAATCATCTCGTATCTTAAATTAAGCACAATTCTGGGGAAGGTAAACGATGATGTTGATGCGAGAAGTGAGTGCGATCTTTGTTGGATCTCTTAAATGTCGGTTGCCGGATGAATTGGCGGAAAGGGATAAAATACGTAAAAAAGGCGGAATTCTTGAGAAAAAAGGGAAGGATACATCCCGGAAAGACTTCCTTTGATTGGATTTTAATAGCGAGCTGATGGTTCTGGAGGTTCCTTTCCTTAGTGACGCACATTATCATTGTTTCGTTCCTCCCTCATAAGGAGAGAGAATTACGGTGATTATTAGTTCCTTCTTAAGCTGGTGGTAATTTTACGGTTTTGAATTGACAGTAAAAATGTTTGCCAAGAATTATTCACACTCAAGTGAGTTGGCAGCATTGATGAATAATGGTCAATTTTATTTATTTACTTGCTAGATTTATCGATGAATACTGATCTTCCCTTTTCCACCAAATAAGCCTTATCCCTCAAATTAAGGTTTACTTTTGCTTTAACATTAGCCAACTATTAATCGTACTAAGCTTATGCGCGTTGAATTTTGAATTTCCACGAGTCAAAGCTGAATAAGCATTCAGATCTTTGGCGCTAAAACTTGGAGGTTTACTTTCCCATACGTTTTTCTTTCGAAGTATACGTGTAATAATACAAGACGGAGAAGTGTCATCAAAAAATCCGACGTCGAGATTGAAATTTTCTCTTTAGGTATCCAGTTATTCGTATGTCTTCCACGGTAGTCCCCGTAGAATTCTTCTCATGTGCCCTACCTTAATATTCTACTCAAAGCCCCTTAAAATTCCCTAAGAACGCAACTTTGTATATAGTTAGATAATATCAAAACTATAACGAATAATCTGGTAATGATGCTTAAAAGTTCATCGGTAACGTTTATCCAAAAATAATCTTTGAAATTAGGGCTTTTTACAGTTTATGCGATTCCATGCTCTAAGATCGGTTTGATATTAGATTGAAATGTGGATATAATGATAATATTACATGTGAGATGAGGAGTATATGCGTTAATATAGAAAAGACGATTTAATTATGAGGTATAAAATTAGAAACATTGTAATCGAGATTAAAACTTCAAGAACGCGAAAAGAACTATACGCTGGACTATCAATTTGTCTTCCTCCCTTCAGTGAAATCCTCTCATTACGGGTATTATGATCGCCTGCCCATTTAATTCATTGATTTAAGGTTACATACGTGAATTTCCCAACTTCCTATCGCGCAGGCGCGGATATATTTCGTATTAAACCTCACAAGCACTCCATCTGTAAGCTCTAACGTATAATCCTAACTGTATTCAACGAGGAAGAGAAGTTTTAACGGCCTGGGTGTAGGAACCAAAAATTGGGAAACGGTACTGCTATTTATTGACTTAGCCCGTCCATCACGATGTATGTTTTCCGACGGGAGAATCTGACTGAATAAATGAGCTTTTCCGACGGAATTCCGTATAATGAATGCATCGGGTAGATAGGTGTTTTGCTACGAGGGACGGGATGACGGGACGGACGTTGCCTATGAGATTGGATTGATGTATAAATTCGGGTCCGGCGCACCCGGCGGCCGAAAAGAACGAACAGCGCTTGAGATAGCGCATAGAAAAGAGACGTGGGACGAGAAGTCCGCACGAATTAATTTGAATGAGAATTATGCCGTAAAAAAACGAGCGGGATGGAGTTCTCCGTGGTTTTCCAAAAGCGATCGGAAACTCGCCGCTCGAAATAACCACCGAATAACGGATGAAAATTCAGATTCCCTATTCATAAGGAATGCTGTTTCTTGGTCATCATCAAATGAGGCGGATGGATCCCATTTGCCTGATTGGTGGGCCTCTCGGTAGCAACGACTTCGTCCTCCGATTGGGATTCGGACGGATAACGATCGTGTTTCCGATCTGATCTGATACTCTCTTTGTTTTCGAATTCCTAAAACACCTGGTTTTTAATTCACTGGATTGATTTCTGAGATGGACGAGTGATTCCACGAGCCATCTTCAAAAGGTTGTTCTAGATACGGATCTCCTGGGGAACATCTAGGAACGAAACATGAGTCTTGTTAAATTTGAATAACCTCGTGGAAATGCGTGGCTTTTATTCTAATTCCCATCAGATGGAGGTTAAAATTCCTTAGTTTCAATGTACTGATGTAGCCACAGGCACGAAAATCAGTATCTCGCAGCAGTTTTATGGCTTTTTCATCTTATTTTACTGCTGAACCTAGATCCGACATGAATGTGATATCGTAAGGCTCGAGGTATTTGGTGGACCATTACACGAAGCAAGAGGGGAATAAAATTTTTTATTGTTATTGAAAATGTGTAAAATATTTATAACATGTTGCTCGGTTGTTTTCTTTGATGATATCAACATACACTATAAAAGTTTAGAATATGAGTTATGATTAAAAATAATAGACATTTTATAAAATGAAGTGCCGCGGGTTGTACTTTAGTATAATTTTATTTAGTCGAATTGATTAGAAATTATATGGGATGAGATTCTACATTTAAAAAAATTCTTTGCAAGAATGTGTATTAGATTAGTTTCCTGTACAGTGTATTTCTCCGAAATCAAGTTAGGCCCTTAAAACCAATCTGTTCTTCCCCTCTTTGATAGATTATTTCACTAGATATTTGTTTCCGATCTTCCTATACTTCTATATCCTCTTATCGGATGAATATCATTGTACATTTAACATCGCATCAATTAACAAGATGGTTCTTCTTGTGTAGAATAAGTGTAAGTTTATATTTAAAACTTACCCTGAGGAACATTTCCACGTTATTTAATCTCAAATCTTCAGTTGAGATTAAATGAATATTAGTCAGTTTTCCTTAGGTGAATCAATTTGATCGCTTAGTCAAGTATTGAGAACTCATATTTGTTTTTTTTTTAATTTTATCTAATGTAAATAATGTTGATATCTTCCCTTGAACTTTCGCTCTATTTTTAATTCAAATATCTTGTTCTCTTTATAGAAGTACTAGATTATAAAAAATTCGGGATTTTTTTCATCGAAGAAATGCATATTAAGCAATTTTGCTCAACATTCCTAAGACCCAGAGGATTCCTACTCGGTAGTAAATAGGTGGGCCTGGGTTTTATTCCACAAGATGAATTAAATTCCTAAGACGGCACGGAAAAGCTGGAATACTGGAGAGAGGCGAGACCGGTTGTGGAGAAAATGTTGAACCTACTCAGCAATTTTTTGCTTGAAAATAATCTGTAATTTTTTAAGTCTATCTGCCATATCTTGATAAACGGAATGTTTTTCGTTCTTCTTCTGATATAGGATGTAGAAATATTTACCGTTCATTTACTTTTGTCTCATTCTTAATCATGGATAAATATGAAAGATACTACTACATACGGTATGCATGAGTAATTTAGAAATCCCAATGGCCGTATTAGTCTCGGTTTCTCGCAAGGTACGTTATTAAGTGTTATTTTTAATTCCTTTGACATGCAATTCCGGAATATTTCCGCCCTTATCTTTTTAGCTCAATGAGGTAAGAAAATTCGAAAAACTTCACTCCTCATCTTTTCTAGTAAGCCTCATTCTCTCTCCAGACATTTAATGGCTGAAGGTGGGGGGTTTGAGGTTCAAACGGGCCAACAGGCTGAATACAGACATTTATCAAATACCCATCCAGTCACTAAGTAGTTCCAATGGACGCGTTTCTCCTACATGGACACCTACGTGCTTTTCCAACAGAAATTAACATTCCTAACGACCACATTTTTCTTTTCTCAATTTTGAAGATAGCAAAGTGGACTAGCCCTCTATCGTCGGATAGCAATATCTATGGTCACACCTAAGGAATTCCAGTTTGACTAATTAGCCGGACGGGAACGCAGTACCTATTACTGCACCTTAACGATGGTATTCTATGAATAATTTTGCTGGAAAGCGTGATATCCGAGGAAAATTTAGTCATGGAATTTCGTAACCGTCGATTAAAGCCGCCGATCCGTTATGGCCGATGCCGGAGAGATCGACGAGTTTGAATTATTTGCACATAAATAGTCCCTCTGATGGAAAATTGCTTTCCGCTATGTTTACTTCTCGACTATCTGGAATTCATTGAAGCTATAATGTTTAACCTTGAAAGAAAGGGACGAAGTTCCCGCAAGCTTTTTTCTAGCTAGGTCTCTTCAGAGGAAAAAACATCTTCGAGAGAAAAGCAGTTTTTCCTCTGACTTATGGTTTCATTATGGTATTTAAGGGCAAGAGAGAGGAGGGGAGAGGGGACACAGCGAAGGAATGGGTGATAAGAGAGATATTAGACATATTGGCCTGTTTTGTGAAGGCCTGAACGCGGCGAATCGAAGAGGTGGGATGATTAAAGAAAAGAACACCGCGTAGTAAACATTTTTATTAGAGATAGGAGGAGGAAGGTTTTTCTAAGAAACTTCCAAGGAATACGATGTGGGGGAGATGCCAATAAAAGGAGAGCTAAACGCAGGAGAATTGTAGGTAAATAGACAGATGGATCTTTTATAAACGAGGAAAGGACCATTTTGGCCTCTCCTTTATCGAAATTCGTATGACATTACAATATTCTTCTATTCTCTATTTTACTTTTAATGTAGATTAAAAAGAAAGAAAGTATTAGAGGAAGAAAGTTTTTGCAACTCTAAATTGACAACGAAAAAACATATGGTGCGGGAAGTCACCCGCGTAGGGGTTGAAAATACCACAAAACCACCAAACTGAAAGTATCATCCAAACTACACTAATAAAATATAAAAACCCAGAAATGTGAATATACTAAAATCTTCTAAGGGATATAAATGTCGATATATAAATAGAAATTCTAAACAAATTACAATAATTTATGCAATTAATAAAAACTACCAATATTATGGTCCACGAAGACAACATGTACATTATTACACTTTGTATTGATGAAATACCTTGTAATACTCGCACTATCCAACATAAACTATTTTTTACATCAAAGCATTCAGAAAGGTAATTAATCATGATAAGTTAACTCAAGTCTGAGAAAAGAAACCGATTCATAGTTTAATGAAAAGTTAGAAGAGACAGGACAATGGAAAGAGAGACATTTCAGAAATAAAACGGAGTTAACATTAAGTGTAACGAAAGAGAGATAGATAGGTAAATAATGCATTATGAAGTTTGACGTATAGAAAACGGCACTTCAATAGCTTCGGTAAATGAGGCAGAGGATGTTGAAAGCCAAATGAGTTGTGATAAAAATGTTCGTAAAATTTTACACAAATTTTAATGCTGCACCGTTTTTGTTGATCCTTAATATTACCTCTTGTTTACGTTTTTGAATTTGATAATGTGTTTCCGACAATTAAATTTCTAAAACACTTTTATGTTAATATCATTGTTTTATATCATCAGTCCACATTCCTAAGTGTACAATTCCTAAGAGTTCAGTCTACATTCAAATAAGCAAATAACAAGCTAGTTTGTGTATATTATCTTCCATATTTTTGCAATATGATTTGAAATTTTAAAAAACATAAAATAAAATAACACGAGGGGTCGTTCGTGGAATATCAAACAGATGGCGTATTTTTCGCTCGTTCGCACTTAAGTAGTCGTTTCATTCCGTGGATATAAGAAGAAATTAATGAATTATGAAATTACACAATGTTTATTATGGATGATGGTGCTAGTACACTCAACACCTCTGCCGGTTTGAAAATTGAAAAAGTAAATGTGGCAGATAATAACTTTTGGTTACTTACAGTAAAAAAAAATACCGAGAACGTTAATTGGGTGTTCGATGTTATCATAACCCATACCATACACCATACGGTGCACGTAGGGTGCAAATTTAGGTGTAATGAGAGTAAAGATAATTCGCTTAGAAAATTTGGTAGGAATCCATCCGAAATAGGGGAGAAAAGGATAAAGAATGATGGGGAGTGGAGAAAAAAATCCAGAGATGAAGTGAAGCGTAGAGTAGAAGGTTTTTCTTTATCGTGTCATTCCGTCGCCATGGAGGAATTCCCTGAAAGGGGAAAGTGCCCGAAAGAATAAGGACGAAAGGGATAGAAAAAGAGGCCGATTCTATGGAAAGGCCCGAAGGAAACCGAGTCGAAGCATGAAAGAGAGAACTACAGGTGAATGGCTGTCAGCGAAAGTAGAATTACTTTAAGAAGGTCGACTGTATGTACTTTCACTATTGTGACCATGATTCGATTGATAAAGGAGTTTTAAAGGGCATCCCATTTGTCAAACAAAAGCGTGTTTTGTTTTCCTCCAAAAAAAGGAGCCACGCTCATTATCGTTTCAGTCAAAGCCAACACGCAGTCTGGTGGCTGGGTATAAAAACACAGCATCTACGAACAATGTTTAAAGTTGCCAAGACTAGGATAGAGGCTTTTTTTACGTTAAAGAGATAAATTTGAGAAATTACGGAGATGGCTCTGCCACGCCATTCGCGTGACTTAGATTAAATGTAATTGGGGAGTAATGCCGGTCATTTGGTTAAATGTAGAAAACTTTCAAAGGGGTAATAATGGAGACAGCGTTTTTAGAATTCCAGGGAATCCACTTACATTTGTAGGATTCAATCATCGATCAGGCCAAAGACAAATTCAAATCATCGCTAATGAGAGAGGGAAGTGCATAATAAATGTATAAACCGAAATTATTGCTGCTGGGAAGCCCTCATAAATTTCGTTCGGGAATTCCTGGAGACATTGCGTAGCCTTTTACATTCCATGTTTACGATTTTCGTTTATGGTCTCGCTGCTTCTCCCCTAAACTTCGTAGAACTCCGCTTTCATCCCTTATACGTGAAATGAGTGAATTGAGCGACAGAGAAAATCGAGCCCGTAAATAAGGACGTAAGGAACAATGTATTATGTAATGTAAAAGTAATATTGCATATGTTAAACGGAATGGAATAAATAACTGGCTTCGATTAGGGTTCAAGAATTTAATTTTTCGGTCCGGGTCCAGTTTTTACTCCAGCAAATATTACGTTTTTTATCGGTTTTCGGGTTTGGTTCCGATTCGACTTCCTGGTCCGAAAGGAAAATAACTCTGTTGTGGATTTATGGTTTTCCTGCTGCCGTATCACGTCGAATGGATTTTTTTGATTTTTTTACACACGAATGAGAAAATACATCTTTCATTTGATTTTCTTTTAGCCATGCTCACGGCAGTGGTAATGGGAACGCTGCTGTAGTAAGAGTGATTCTGAGTAATGGCATTCATTTTGGTCTTTCCTTATCAAACACTATGGAAAGATTTTTTATTATACTGTACTTACGTGAACTTGTTCCTTTTATTGCATTCTGCCTAAGTTATAAAAGCAAATGGTAACTACCTTACTCCTCATCTTACCTAGTATGCCTCATTTCTTTTCCCTTGAGCTTTTAGTAACTGATGGTAAAAGTTGCGGTTCAATTTGGCCTTTGGGCTGAGTACAGACAGATAGAGGCAAGGTGCTGCAGAATGTACTAGGATAAGCTCGTGATAGCTTTTTCGGAAGTGGGATATTAGAGAAGAATGAGGGGAGAGCGTTGTAAAAACTTTCGGTGGCAGCAGAAAAAGTGGTAAATGCGGTGAGGGAGTAGGGTAGTATGAGTAGGGGTAGCGTGGAAAATACGTTAGATGAGACTTGGATTGGAGGTGGGGGAATCAGGGAAGGGTAGTGAGAGGGTTGGTTATCCATGCGCGCTCTTTTGTGCACCCTTTTGTCTCTGGAAGTCATTTTTTGCCCCAAGTCTTTCTTTTCCTTTCTCCTGATCGCCTACCTTCCCTTTACTCATTGCCCTTGCTCAAACCTCCCCTCGCCTCCGCCCACCCGTTCTTTCTTTTCCGCTACCTATCCTCAATCGACTCGCCCTCTCCCTCGACTCCGTATTAACTTCCTTTTCGTTTCCTCTTCTATTCCCAGCAATTCCGCAGGGAGCTAAGACTTGGCTTAGGGCAGTGGTTCTTAACCTCTTCAGCCGTTGGCACTCCTTCAGCTCTCAAAACGTCTTCTCGCACCCATTTGCAAAAGTATCCAGCTTTGAGAATGAAGATTGGGCTCTTGTAATCATGAATATTTCAATGCTACAAAGACGCTTGTAAATTACATGCTCTCACGGGTACGTGCATTGCAAATATTTTTCCGCGATATCAATGGGATGAAACGTCAGGAAGCAGAATTTCTACTAATTAGTTATCCTATTACTTCATTAGAAATATTTCGCCGCAGTGGTGGAGTGGTTAGTTTACTGACACTCCAAATCCAAGGTACCGGGTTTGAATCCCGGATAATCAGATATTTCTAGTTAATAATGGGAATGGTTGTCCGTGCTCGTAAATAATGAAAATGACTATTACGAGTAAATAATTATTATTATAAAAAATAATTGCAAAACGCACTTCGTATTTTCCACAATTCCACAATTTATTCACATACGACTGGTTTTGACTAAGACGATCATCCTCAGTATATCCTACTCTCCATTCAGAAAAAATTTTCTACATATAGTGTAGGATAAACTGAGGATGAACGTCTTGGTCGAAACCAGTCGTATGTAAATAAAATGTGGAAGATATGAAGTTCGTTTTGCAATTATTTTTAGATGGCGTTTCACAATATTAGGCCAGAATACCGGGAATCATTATTATATTTATTCTTTGGATAACAATACTTATTATACTTATTATAACGGATGCAATTGAAGTCTTCCTGTTTCTAAAAAAAATTATTATTATTACTGATTTTTGCAGGGTTGTACCAAACGATACCAACAAAGAAACCTCTGGAATCTAGGGAAAGCAACCTCCCCGCACTCTACTTAGAATATCTGCTGAAGATGGGAAAGATCATGCTAGTTTGAATTACTGAAATTGAAGGATAATACATTTTGTTCTACTCTAGGAAATTGATTTTTTGAAATCTCTGTCATTACATGAAATCAATCTTTTCAGGACAATCTTGAAATCGGACTAAATTTTTGTGGCAAAATCCAAGTTTTATTATTTTACATTCCCCTTGAAAGACTAACACTCATATTGACTCGATGATGTTGTACTCTGTATTCCACTTTCAGTTTGATATTCATCAAAGTGAAACCCTTTATACTTTCTTTAATATGAGGGACAATGAGTAGCCTTGATGGTGAGATGATATTTATACTAGAAAGGAGACTTTTGGTACTCAACACGGCTCGATATCCTCCTACGTATATTATGAGTCAGAAATCTACATCAATACGCATACTCTGAAAGCAACTAACCCTGTTTTTCGTACTTCTACCTTTAATCAGTAATTATGTCCATGCCACTGAAATAAGTCCATAACCTGGTGTTAGCTAGGCATCTTTTTAATTTTCTTGTGAGTACTGTATGTTCGAGTATTACCGATAAAGGAGTGGAAACTATATAAAAGATGTGTGAGGAATCGTAATGAGCGATACGTTCTTTATTTCCGTTGTACGTAATTTATAGGAATGAAAAAAAGAAATAATAATCGTAGAATGGCCATAATGTCAGGTAACAAAATGCTAGAGGGAAGTGTTGAAGAAAGTGGACGAGTCGAAAATGAGTGGGCGAAGAGAAGGGAACAAACAGGAGATGAAAGAGGATTATGGCATGGAAGAGAGAGATTATGTAGGATTTTGAGGAGAGGATTAAGGGAATGGAAATCGCGGAAAAATAAAAGAGAGAGAATTTTTGTGGCACGACGTGATTATTGGGACGCATGAAAAAGACACTTTTTTGAAATTTCGAAAGCGAAAATGAAAAGTGGATAATATTTTAGCCTTTGACCATTTTCTTTCAGAATATTTTTAAAACAACAGCACAACAAGAGAAAGTTTTTCACATGAATCTCTCGGGCCTACATTTTTATATACACAAATATCCGATACATACGAACATGTCCTGTATTTAGGAGAACTTTCTGTGAAACTTTCACCAACTCTGCTGATTACAAAGCAACTGAAGTCGGACGTAAATAGCAAAATCCAATAGAGAAAGTGTTTATCGGAAATAGATACCGTAGAAGTATGAGATCCTCGCTGATATTGATCCCTTAAAGCATTTTTGATCTCTATAGCGTCCACTTACCTAGTTCCTTTAATATCTTTTCTCTAAAAAGAATTAATCTTCCTTAATGATATTTGGTGCAACGCTATCTTCACAATAAAAAGTAAGGGATATTTTTATACTATTCCACGAGATGTTGTCTATGACTGTGTAAGTGCCCAGCAAGCCGCCTTCCGGCGTGTAGCTGGGGGTGCATGCACCATGACTCTATTTTTCTATTCGATTACTTTCGCTTATCTTTCGCGGAAAATATGAGTTGTTGAATCGATTCCTTCTAGCATCTATTTCCCTCACCTTTCTCACACTATCAGAACGGCCTATAACATGGTGGACGCATTATATCGGATACATCGTCTCAGAACTAATTCACTAAATTAATCCTTTGTTTAAATCTTCTAACATATAAAGACGTTTATACAGCACGGTTTTTATAAACCACCTGACCATGACGTGAATACAACGAAACCCGTTTGAGCTGAATAAACATATGTGAAATAGTACAAGCTTTATCCCTTGCTTTATATTGTTATCTTCTCTCTAATATTTCTCTCATAAATACTGTGTTTAGTATATGATCGAGAGAAATTTTTAACCTTGGACATTCGGTGTGAAATTTTGGAAAAATGAACGATAGTTCTTAATAGAAAATGAACATTCATTGAAGCGTTTGCAAACGCATTAATAATTGGCGTTAAAGGCTTCCAAATTTAAGAAGACGTTTATCGTAATTTTTGGTGAAAGCATAGTTATATATTCTTAAACGCATTCTTTTCTTCTTAATTCCTCCACAATAACTTGCGGTAGAAGTTTATCTTTCATTCATAATCATGATTGATTAATAGTTGGTGACTTTTGGCCTTAACTTTTTGTGAAAACTAATTTTATAGATTTGTACAGTTTCCCATAATCATGACGTGTTTCATCGTGAAATCTATGGCGCCGGAAGTTCCTGGTTGGCTCTACATAACGCAGTCCTAGTCTGAAGCTTCGTAAACTAAAAGGTAAAAGGATGGGACTCCAATTTAATGAATGACAGAAAAGGAAATTTAAGGATAATATTTTACAATCCTCCCTTCAAATTATACGGATCACTGCTCAATTTAGATACCGTCTCGTATTTGGCTTTCGCGATCCTCATTCTGCGTACGTAATTAAGTAAATACGTAATTAAGTTGATACCGAAGAGGACAAACCCCGAATTCCATTTCCAGGGTAAACTTTGATCAACTTATGAAATGTATCGAGGGGAAAGTCATAAGTAAGTAGGAAAGGTTCGGTCAACAGTTAAAATGAAAGGTGAAAGGTCGCATGCGCTTAGGTGAAAGGACTATCGAGGAGGTATAAAACTACGGAATTGAACTGAAACGAATGATTATGAATAATCATGGTCTAAAATGCACATATTTTTCGAGATAAATGAACTATATATTATGACTATATTTTTCCATTTCAAATATGTATTTTGCGTTAATTTTTGCAACATTTTAATATCGGGAATACTAAATCGTAATTCCCAAGAGTAGCTGAGGATTTCTTATTTCACGTTGGGTTTCAAATCAGCGAAAAGAATCATCTGAGCAATTCGCATGAAAACATCATTAGATGATTAGCAATAGAATTGACAATGGTGTACGATTCATATTTTTCATTTAGAAGCTGAAATATTAGTCAGTCAACCATTACGTTCGTGTAAAACATAGGCCAATTTCATGGCTGCTTTATTTTCGACAGTATGTCTAAGTAAAAGCGAATTTAAAAGATTTAAAGCACAGCCTGGTATGCGAAAGATGGAAGAAAAACAGAGGTAAATTATGGTAACAACAGGTTTTAGATGTTTGAAAGTTGATTAGAGAAAATAAAAGCATACCCGATTCGCAGTAGATAAATAACCCAGTTCGCCAAAGAATAGGAATGATAATAATACGCCTTTAAGGGCGATATTGAGACTTATTAGTCTCTTTTTTCATCCAACCTTTTGTCATTACGGACAGAAAGAAAGAGTTATTTGGTGTTGAACTAAATAAATCAGAAGGAAATAGAATGCATGTTAAAAATGAACTAAGCATCTGCATAAAAACAGAAAAAACATCCGCGAGAAGGGGGTGAAAACCTACGAGATCTATTGACATTATCAACTAAAATTTAAAAAAAGGGAAAGGAAAATTAAGTAAAGGGAAGGTATAATCAACATGCCTGAAATCAGATGAACAAATAAGTGCCCAATTCTAACTAAGAACTTAGATAAGAATAGATGTTGAATTTGAATTATAACAATTAGGTAGTAGGACATGATAAAGTAGAAAAATGATACAACTAGGAGGAAAGAAGGAAAAATAGAGTAACGATAAATATTGAAATAACAACAAATGTAAAGAAAAATTAACTAAAAATATTCACAGTTTAAGTAGGCATTAAAAGTTGTGAGATAAAATAGAGGATGTAGAAATTAAACACAAGTTTAAAATTGTAAAACTAAATAATAGGTATCAAAGAATTACTGTTTCGTTCTGATGAGGATTATGGAAATTTAAACCACGCATTCAATGAATGCTTTTGTAGTACCTTTCACATGTCACCAACTGTCAAAGTAAGATTTACTAGGAACTCTGATGCGTGCGTTTTGATTGCAAAGTGATATATCATCCATAAAAAGGATTATTTTATTCAAACAGAACGTTCGAATAGTTTCGACAGCAATATTAGTTAAAGGGGAAACTCGGAAGTGTGATAATACCCCTGAAGGGAAATGAAAGGGATGTTTATAGTTAAAAGAAAGGTCCCAAGAAAGAATGTACTTGAAAAAAAGTCTGACGGGACCGGGAATCGAACCCGGGTCTCCCAATTGCCGGTCGGGTGCTCTGACCGTTGAGCTATCCCGGCAGAAAATTTCTCCAAGTCATTCGGGATAGTTTGTGGGCAAGGACGTTGCGAGTTCGTCCACATGGTGGCATCGTTCGCAGTTTGGCTTCATTGAAGCACCGGCCACACAAAGTGATGGAAAGGAAACCCCCTTCTGGTTGTAAACACAAATGTTATGTTTTTAAAAGAAAGGATTTGTATTTTTCGGAGATTCAAAAACTTCTGAGAATTTTAGCGCGTTTTAGGTTCATAGTAATTCTTTGTAATAAGTCGGGTTTAGATTAATTATTGTATGAAATTTTCGTTCGATAAGTACGGATGCTGTTTTATTTTTCTCTGCAAAATTGATCATTTGGGATAATTAATAATTCATATTTCATAAAAAAGCTCAAATAAAATTTTTATTAATGGAATATAATTGCGTAGAATCCTCATTAACCCCACGCGTTTGGCTACCAAATCTCCCCACAACTCACCTCGGTCGATATTTTTTGTATCAACACAATGCTATCAAAATTGCAACCTTCCTTTAACATAACCCCCTGAAAAGATGACTACCACCTGGCCTGGAGCCTATTTGTAGTCCTATGGTGCAAATAATAAACAAAATAATAAATAAAATCGAAATTTAAGCATTGAATCCTTCAAATAAGCACATTTGCACGATTTAGAGAGGTAGGTGTCGGTACGAGGTACTGACGTCGGCAACTCGAAGACCTGGGTCAGTATCACTTGCAGACGCTGGCAGTGAGGGGTAAATCGCATCGGTAATCCATCAAACGTATGCCTTAATATTGTTCTTTACCAGAATAGAAAATATGAAATTATCTAGAAGTTTGACACTGTTTTTCAGCTTACTTTTCGTTTAATTAGCGAATCCTTATAAATAATAATAATTTATTTATCACAAACAGGTTAAAAAAAACCCAATTACATGTGATTTGATAGAAAATAAATAATAGATTAATAAAAACACATTAAAAATACAAAAAAGAACATAATAAAAAAACAAAAAAGAATCAAGAAAAAAGAAGGTAAAATATACAATAAAAGGAAAAATCATCAATTAAACAATGTAGCATGTAGTTTTCGTTTAAAGGGACCCAAAGTGTCATTAAAAAGGTCTATACCGCTATTCATACTCATGACATTGTTGGCTGCTCTCATCATCCTAGTGAGTGGTTCAAATTTAGCGGCATTACCCTTCCAAAGGGTTCACGGAAAAGCGGGGTGTGTCTTGATCTTCTCAAGGGAACATTGAAATTTATCCCATTCAGAAGGTCTACGGAATCAATGCAGCCGTTAATGATATTTCGTAGAAAAACAATATCGGCTATGTCTCTCCTTGTGTTGAGAGGAGCCAAATGAAACCTTTTGCAGAGAGGGATAATTATTTACATTGAAATCGGTAATATTCTCTTTCCAACACAGCCATTTTAATAACCGAATCTGAATTCTTTCAATAGATTTAATGTGAGAGGAACAGTGGGGAGACCAGATAATGCTGCAGTATTCAAGGGTAGGCCGGACAATGGAACAATAAGATTTGACTAATGTATTAGTGGAGAAGGTTTGAAGAGCATTACGTTTCAGAAAGCCTAAAAGACGGTAAGCCTTAGAGCAGATAGACCTGATATGGGTTTTAAAGGTAAGTTTAGTATCAAGAATTACGCCAAGATCAGAAATGTGGTTGAGACGTTCAAGTGAAACACCATCAATGTTATAATCAAAATGGAGGGGACTTTTCTTAAGACTAAAGGATATTACCTTACATTTGGAAAGATTGGGGAAGAGGTTCCATCTCAGGCACCAATTGGAGAAATTGTCAATAATAATTCTTTTTGAATTCTTTTTGATCTTGTCGAAATTTAACTATTTCTTTCTCTCTCCTTTCTAATTAACCCCCGAATCGCAAGCAGATATTTCTCTATTTTCTCGCCATCTTTGGTGGATACGAAAATTACTGCGAGCCCTGTCGGAGCCGAGTCCCTATTATCGAGAAAGAATTTTATGCTACATTTTTTTCTAGTTTTCTTCATTAAATGACGAAATAATAAAGTTAATCCCACTATATAATTGGAAGAGTTTTATGCTACATTTTTTCTGTTTTTCTTCTTTCAAATGACGAAATAACTGGTGTAATACACTATATCATCAACAATATGCGAATTAATTAATGCATTTGTGAAAACTAAAGTTAAAGGCTTCCCACTTTTTCAATAAATAGTGAGCGATCGACAAATCAGTCGAGCTTTTAAAAAAAATGTTACGCAGCAGCCCAGGTACACAGTTTTAGAAGGAGCCCTGATCGTAAGTGAAATCAAGGATAAACCATTTTTTATTTGTTTCAAACATCCGTACACTAAGCGTTACGTGAAGGCAGCGTTCTCTCATACCCCTTTGAGTCAATGCCAGCCAGTTAGAGCTTCCAGAAAATTTCCAGTCTTTAGAAAGACTGAAAGGAAGAAGATAGATGGAAGAGACGCAGAAATAGGGAGCGGTTATAACGGACCAAAAAAGATGCGATAGGAACGACGACGCCTCGGAAGTAATATATGGAAAAGGGGGAGGATGTTGGAGAAATTCCTCCATAGAATCTTCCAGGAGAGGATGTCGGAGCATAGAGCGGTCAGAGGATGGATAGAAAACGGTCGGAAGGAAGAGAGAGGAATGTTTAGGTAGTGGGGGGCGTAGCGCGGTGGCTGCAGTGGGTGGCTTCCCTTTCTTTCCCAAATCGCCCTCCTTTTCTCTCCCGCCTTCCCTTTGTCCTCAAAGGAATTTTTTTATCGTCTCCCTCAAACGCCGCCGCATTCCTCGACACTCTATTCCCTCACTCCCCCTCATCACCGATCGCAACGCTCCCTTTCATTCTCTTCCCCTTAATTGTTAAGGGAGACCCGTGCCGCAAAAGCCGTGACGGCGGTGCACGGTTCCGATCGCTGCATAACCAATCATTGCTCTGAGCGTGAATTGTTCCCCGTTTGCGGGTGTGTAAGGAGACTTGGATGCGGAGGGTTCGGAAAGGTGAAGGGAGGGTGAAGTGACGTATTAAAGGTAAAGAGAATAAGGGGTTCCTATTTTGAAGCAGCATGGTGGTGGAGGTAGGGTGTGTCGGGAGGATATTAGCAAACTGGATGAAGTTCGGATTGGATGAAGAGCAGATATTTCATTAATATGAGACTGAGTCGATAATGACTTAGTAATGAACAAACGTGGACCAGGGAAAGGTAAATACATTGCATGTATAGGCGTGCACTTTAAGGATTAGGGAAAGATGAATTACTAAGTAATAGTATAGTAACTAAGGTTACTTAGCACGGAAGAACCGTGCGGCTGAAACCTAAGGAATGACAGGTGTGAAAAATAGCGATATGACTGGGAGTCGAACCCAGGTCTCCCAGGTGATTTCCTTTGGAGGGTTTACTTCATAAGATCGCTTTGTAAGTTGGCTGCTTTAGCGAGGACCCCAGGCGGCAGTTCGTGCCAGTAAAAGTGGAGAATGCTTACCTTGCTTACAAAGCATTCCAAAACAGTATTTGGCAGTGACGCGGCATGGTAGTTCAGTGGTTAGAATATCTGCCCGGAAAGTGGGAGATCTGGGTTCGAGTCCCAGTCAGGTTACTATTTTCACACCTGTTATGCCTTGTGCATCTTAAAATTCAAGGATTAACCGAAGTGACAAATATTGATGTTACCCGCGTCAGGGTAAATGTGGAAGACCTGGGTTAAAATCCCAGCCACGTCGATATTTTTCACTTATGCTTATTTGTGGGATCGAATATAGATTAAAATAAATGCAATGATCAAATGAAAGTACAGTTCTTTAATGAAAGGATTGTTTGACCTTGCAGAAATGATGGACGGAGACAGACAGATATGGATGTTTTGTAAAAGGGATAGGAAGTCTAAGAAGACAGTTGAATGATGTGAGGTCCTGTAGGCTGAGTAGACGAACTGTTTAAAGAAAAGCAGGTATTGTATAAAAGGATGATTGTAAATATACGAAGAGAATGAAGCACGCAAAGATATGAAGGTGAAGATTAATATTGTGGATAGAGGATGCTATTTGCTTACTTAACACGAAATGGACCGGGTATATTTGAGGAAGCGTGAGTGAAAATATTTGGAAGACGGAAATGATATCTAATACGGCAGTTATAAACACTGATAATTTAACAATTGAAAATATTTTCTGACTGGGACAATTAATTCATTGTGAGAGTAAATTTAGATCACTTTTCGAATACAAAAGTGAAATTGATGATTATCAGAGATTTTGATGGGGAGTTAGCGTTAAAGAAAAGGAAACGGAGAAGTTATTTGCAAACGAGGTTAATAACAGAAGAATAAACGTAGTAATGAAGTGAGTAGTGTATAAAATGGAAGCCAAGACAGTGATGGAGACGATACAATTGAAAGAGATAGTGAAAGTCACATCAAAGTTACTTTGAAAGTTGACATAAAAATGATTCATTCTAGGGCCAAGGAAATATGCCGGAAGGGTGTATTGAAAGTGACAGTAAAAGCCTCGGGCTGCGTAGGAAGGACGTTGAACGATCCTAAGTGAAAGTAAAAAAGCAAAAGTTAAAGGGGCATTTAAAAAGCAGTAGTGAAAGAGGTTATGAAGTATGCTTTTGTAATAGTAATTATAAACCATTCACCGAGTTTGGGATTGAAAATTGATTTTCTATGGAAAATGAAGGCGAGGTAATAAAATATCCGAAAGTGTCTCGAACTCGAAGAAAGGTATGTCAGTGTTTTACGTAGAATTGATAGGTATTTCCTCAATGTAAGTTGGAATCACGATGAACTGGATTATTTTAGGTAGGAATGGTGGGCGACCATGAAATGGTGCAAGGAAGAAGAAATTGGTTTTGAAAGAAAATGGTTATTGAGCGGAAATACGCTTTGTAAGGTACCAGTGGCTGATGATGCACAAACATAACAGTGGAAGGAAGCCGTCCATTTTTCCAGGTCTAAAGATTCAATGGGTCTTTATATTCGCCGATTTGAAGCGCTGTTGTTCAAGAAAATCTTCCCTAATGCGATTTTCAGTTCCCATCTCAGGGTGTGAAAAAATTTCATACCTGAATTTCGATCACCACTTAAAGGAACGAAAATGAAATGTCACGTTGCTGATATCGGCATAAAATAAAAGCCCATTTCCCTTCTAACAAAGTGAGTTCTATTCTACAATCAGCTGTGAAATTAACTTTCTATTTTAAAATCGCATAGATACATATTAAAGTCTTACTGGGAATTACGGAAATTTTAAATTATTATGAGGATAATCATGTAATGCTTTTCCTCTCACTGCAGGGAACTAAACATTTTGTTCCCATGTAAGGAATTTTCACCTGTTTATTGGAGTTAATTTTAGAAGCATAATATTTACATAAAAATATTTGACAGATGCTCTCTAACTTCGTTAATTAAAGGATACAACAAATCCTTTCAATAATAACTAACTTGCTCGACTCTGATTATTGTAAATTTCTGTTTTAATATTCCATATAATCACAAAGTCTGTTAAATTTCAGAAACGTATTCTGTTGATAATCTTTAACGTCTTTTCCGCAGATATTTTCAGGGAAAGGTTTCATCAGATTAAGGGGGCGCCTGGTTTAGAAGGGCAATATTTAAGAGTTTTTTGGAAATTTCTTTTAGGAAAACGGTAAAATATACAGCTTTCTAAGCTAGGACATACCTATATTGTACCTTTGAGTGTGCGTAAAATAATTTTCATTGAAGATTTAAAAAATTTATCGTATATATCATAGAATATTTACAGGGCGTTCGCGCATGCGTTAGCAATTGGTGTGCATTCTAGCGTCTACAATATTCATTTAAATTTTGAAAACAAATTTTTTTCTTATAGAATATAAACTTATATATTCAATGAACCTCTAAAATTTAAAAAAAAATTTAAATTATGAAAACGCCAGCTCTTTAAAGAGAAAATTTTGATTTTGATGAAAAAAATTTCTTCACTTTTAGCAATAATAATTACTTAAATTAATAATTCCATCAATATTTCAGATTCACCTAATATAAAATATAATTCTTAAAAGGTATGAAAAAGGAAATCTTGATAGTAGAAATAGTTTCTGAGTTATCATGCACACCAATTTCAAAAACACTGTTTCGAGAAAAACGAGTTTAAAGATTTTGTTATGAATATCTACCATAAGTAATAAACTTACGATTTTTAACTGCTTATCTAATGTACCTAGTGCATATAGAAAACTTCTTGTGTCTTTATAACAGTCATTTAGCTCCATTGTTTCTCTCTACGAATTATTTGAACCTCCATCGCACTGCTCAAGCTTCGGCGCTCCTGCCTCGCCAACCTCTCGCGGTCATAGATGTCGGCGTTAATCTTGAACTGCTGCTCCATTTCTATGTCTAATTCTTCCATTGTGTTAGTTACAACAGAGTAACCTTCATATAAAACATCTGCAGTTATGTAGGTGGCGAATTGGCTAATTTTTTTGCCGGAATCAGGGTGTTTAGGAACCAGGCGCCAAACAGTTGATCTCTTGTTGATATTTTGTGTATGCTCTCCTATAAGTCTTTCTGCAAGTGCACCAAAATCTGTTGAAAATTCTATAATGCTGTTAAAGTGCGTAGGATACGCACAACATAGGTAGGAACAACCCACACTTTTCTTAGTAAAAGAGTAGTTTCCTATCAGTTGCACTCTCTACCAGATTTTCTTCTTTTTTCTCTGCGTATTGATTGCCGTAAAACTTACGTTCCGGGGTCTTATTTCACGAAAACTTTGGTTCTTCTTCTATTCGGATAAGGAATCGTATGGTTTAACTAAAAACACGAGAAACTACGACTGTAACATCCAAAATTTTCTCAAAGACTAGCTTCACTCAGAAAGAAGAATCGGAAGAACCCTTCCAAAGAATCATAGTGCGCCTAACTTTTATTACACCAAGGTATCTTTGGACCTTTCTTATTACGAGTGAGAGAAGAAAGCGAATGCCCTCAAAACATAAATAGTGTAGAAAAGAATACCCAACAATCTTATAATCTGCTAAAACTTTGAGTGGAGACACTGAGCTGAGGCGAGATTTTCTTTTCATTCTCCTAACTGCCCAAACAGTAAAATCATGTAGCCAAAGTAGTTATTTACAAGAACAAAATCTTCCAATAGACAAAGGGACTATTATGACGAAATTAAAGAGGCCTCATAAATTTTCAAACTGAATTTCAGAGATCAAAATGGTGTACAGAGTGCCGCATCTCAGCATCGGCACCACGTATAATATGTAACATTTATAACATATATTTTACCAAAATTTGCACCTAAGAGTTAAGTTGTATGTTTAGGGCACCCGAAGGATTCTTAAAATATGAAGGGTCTAAGCCATAAAACATCTATTCCTCAAATACCCACTGAGAGAAAGCCGTAGGAGACTTGACCGCTACCTCTACTCTCCGCGCGCAGCTGCATACTTTTAAGAAATTAGCTGTAGTTTAGTTAATATTACGTATAAATATCTGAAAATATCGCAACATGTTCGTTAAATGTTCTACTATTTTTTTAAAACAATAAAAAAAAATTCGATTTTTTTGACGGGATAAACCAGGAGCCCCCCTAAGAAGATTCAAACTAGACTGCTTTAGCACAAATTTTGAAGCCACAGCAGGACAAGGAATTCGTTTGTAAAGTTTTTAAAACCGGAATGTATTCACCTTTAAAATCTATCTGTTGATTGGGCTCTCGAGAAAGAGAGATAGCAACGGTTATTTTGTTTTCTCCCTCCGGCGATCGAATAAGTATTTTATCACTTATCGTGACGAGTTGTCACTAGAGCTTAATCCCTCTCATTATCTCACATTTTCCCCTTCTCTTTACAATTCGGGCGTTATTTTTTACTATAGGAATTGACGTTGATCTGGCTAATGAGGTGGAAATCCCTTGTCCAACCAAACTCGATTCGTTAAGAGATAGGCGCCCATCCGAACTCGACGCTAGGTCGAGGGACACTCCGTTTTATAAGATTAAGCCACGGTAGTCTCTAAAATGTCTTCCCATTACATTTTGGCGTTTACCTGCTCGGCTCCGAATTCGATTAGCCAGCGTCAGCTCGTAACGGGTAATTATAATTTCGGAATTAACACGTGTTTCTGAGGCCTAGCGACCTCCTGTTTATTTTCCTCGCATCCAACGTGGATTTCTGAGAGCGCATTGCATGCAAACTTCATTCATATGTACCATTATTTATGTTCCACCATTCTGCTCGTATTTTCGATGACAACATTTCTTGCAGTTTTTAGCAGGGAAAAGAGAATATGTGCTGCAGAGATAGTCCAAGTAAATGATTCATTGAAATACCTTCTATTATTAATATTACTAATCTCGACATGGTAACTTCCCGTGGTGTAGTTTTTGCTAACACTTATGGAAATTGGATAATAATGCTAAGAGAAGAAGATAGCAACTTCGTGAATCCTAAGCTCTAGTAACGGATTCGCGCATAGCTAATGCCACTGAAGTTGAGAGGAAGACATTTCACGCAAATGGTATTCCCAGCAGAATACCACGTTTTTCTTGGAGATTACAGCAAATGCAATTTCTGAGTAATATATATTCGAAGAAAGCGGAATACTATGGATTTGAAATGTTTCGTATTCCGAAATTCAATAATCCTGATCATGCCGTTAATTATTTCCATGAGATTATAATAAGTAAATCATCGGTTACCTCGCCGCACCGTGTGATACAGCTCATTCACGTTAAATTAACCGACACTCAGTGGCCTACTGCGCTGGTGGGCCAAGTCCAACACAGAAGATAGGAGAGGAACTGCTTACTTCGAGAGGAGTTATCGCGAAGAGTATTCATAGCAAGACGTATGGCGGGCAAACACTCCTCAAATGTTTCCCCTCTCGCGAATCGTCGTCGACCATGTTAATGCGATTGAGCTATAAGCAATGCTAAGATTGGAAAACCATGGCATTTATGCAGATACACTTCTACGAAGAAGTTCACCCGGCATCGCTTTAGAAATTAACAAACAAACCAAATTTATTCGGAGCTTAAAATTACTTTCTTTCCGTCTTCCGCCAATCTCAAGCTAATCTCTACATTTTGTCTTTCAACTTCATCCGTTTACTCCCCGAATATTCTCGCCGCCACTGCCTCGCCCACAACCCCTTATCTAAACTCATTCCAGAACGAGAAAGCTTCGGCGCTAATCCCACGGATCGGAAAGGTGGACAGAGAGAGGTGAGCGAAGGGTTAAGAAGGAAGAGATGGGAAGAAGAGTTAGAAGGAATGAGAAAAAGCAGATGAGAAGGGGTCATCGCCATGTTCATGCCCAAATGAGTACAACGCCCGCTCACGGATAGTTTCTTCTGCAGCCGCAACTATTACTTTTTCCTAAGATGTCTCGCGTCGAGGAGTTGAGGAATGCGAGGAAAAAGTTTGAGCGATCTCCTTCCCTCTTTGGGGATTGGGTTCGCGCTTGCTCCATGGTTGGATTCACAGCTGCCAGAGTCGTTGGACAGAAACACTTTTATGACATTTTTTATTGCTTTTGCTGGTCCTCCTATGATGGGATGCTTATTTGAAGACTTTTTCCTATCAAGGCGTAGATGTCTCTGAATTGTTTTACTCTAGTGCATGCTTATTGTTGAAGTGAAAGGCGGAATAGATCATCCTTTTGATCTGTAGTACCTCGTGGTAAAAAGTTTCGTGATAAGGTTTGCTGCTTATTTTTCTTAAGTTCTTTTGGCGATCGTGGCATTTTAGATAAAAGGAAAAGTTTGAAGGTGTTTCACCGATATTTCTTCTTCTTCTTCCTTTTGCACTACAGCCCAGTATGAGCCTTGGCCTTCTCTACAATGTCCCTCCAGGATTTCCTATTTCCGATTATTTGATGCCAGTCTTGTACGCCCATTGTGTGCAGGTCTTCTATGACATCATCTTTCCATCTTTTTTTAGGTCTTCCTCTTTTCCTCCTTCCATCTGGATTATTTTTAAAAGTTGTTTTTACTATTCTCTCACCACTCATTCGTTCAATGTGTCCTAACCAACGTATCCTTTGCGCTTTTATAAACCGAACTATATCCTCATTACCTATTAATTGATTAATTTCTTCATTATGTAAGATTCTCCATTGACCATTTTCAAAAACAGGCCCATATATTTTTCGAATTATTCTTCTTTCGAATATCCTCAAATGTTTTTCATCAATAGCTGTTAAAGTTATCGCCTCTGCTCCATAAGTTGCTATTGGTCTTATGACCGTTTTATATATTTTCATTTTTGTAGGTTTTGAAATTAACTTAGATTTGAGGATACCTTCGTAAGCATAATAGGTTTGATTGGCTTTTTGAATTCTGTCTAGTATAAGTTCATTAGATTTGTTTCTGTTATTTATTTGTATCCCTAGGTACTTAAATTCTTTAACTCCTTCAAAAGTATACTGTGCTATTCGTAGGTCTTCCAATTGTTCATCATCTGCATTTCTTGATATCTTTAGATATTTTGTTTTCTCTTCGTTTATGCGCAATCCTATTTTCTTGGTTTCTTGCTCTAATTTTGCGAACGTTTCTCTAAGTCCGTTTAAGTTTCTAGCTATGATGGCGATGTCATCGGCGTATCCAACTATCTGTATTGGCTGTTCCAGTACTGTTCCATTCTCATATACTTCTTTCAAAGCTCCTTCTAGGCCTAAATTAAATAAAAGTGTGGAGAGTGCATCTCCTTGTCTAACTCCTTCGTTTATTTTGAAACTTTCTGTGAGATTATCTGCTACTTTGACCATGCTTAACGTTCTCTCTAGAGTTATTTTGACCAGATTTCTAAGTTTTAGGGGTATTCCTAATTTTTCCATTGTTATCAATAACTGTCTTCTATTAATACTGTCAAATGCTTTTTGGAAGTCTATAAACAAGATATACAAGTCAATATTAAATTCATAGCATTTTTCTATTACTTGCTTCAGCACGAAGATTTGGTCTGTGGTAGAGCGTCCTTGTCTGAACCCACCTTGATATTCCTGCAGGATCTCTTCTGCATATAAATTCATCCTTTTATGTAGAATACAGGTGAATATTTTATATCCTACGTTTAATAACGTTATACCTCTATAATTATTGCAATCCATTCTATCTCCCTTCTTCCATATGGGGTAAATAAGACCTTTGTTCCATTCTTCTGGTATCCTCTCCTCTCTCCATATTTTCCTCATCAGCGTATGTATAGCCTGTATTAGTTTTTTTCCACCATATTTAATTAGTTCAATTGTTATTTCATCAATTCCAGGTGATTTGTTATTCTTCATTTTTCCTATTACATCTTCTACCTCTTGTAAGGTTGGCTCAGGCACTTCTACTTCGGCTGTGAGGAACTCTCTTGTCACCTCTATTCCTTCACCGATATTTATTTTTATTAATTCATTTCATTAATTTTCCGTTATTTTTATTAATGTAATTAATTTACCGGTGCCCTTATTGGACAATTACAGGAAAGGCGTGAACAATTACAATAAAAGAAATAACAGCCAATTCCCTAGAGAGAAAAATCCGACTAGCCGGGACTCGAACCCATGACCAGTGGTTAGGATCGCTAGAATGTTAACCACTCCAGCACCGCTGCCGGTGCGGGAAAAATTTAACGAAATCTCACTCTAAACTGCACAGATTTTACTGATAATAATTATTATAGAAATCAAAATAGTATTTGATAAGCGTAATAATATTGTTAACACAGTATCATTATATAGTAATAAATAATTATTATCAATAACTTAGTATTACTAAAATTCAATCAGGTAAGAGCTAAATATATTGCATAACAGCACGAGAGGGTATAGTCAAGTGACGTTCAATTTAAATCGTACAGAGTCAGCGACTCACTTGTGCCAAATTGTATTTCCCTGATCGGTACATATGGATCCATTACCTATTCCTATTCAGATAGATCTTTGTCACGATTTTGGGTCAGCATCGAGGCTCATATGGGGAATCGAACCCCTTTTCGTTATCACCGAAGGCGAATGAGCTACCCACATTGCTATCCGAACTAATAATATGCAATTATTTCCGTTCGTCACTGTTCATTAATAATCTTTATATTAATCAAAAGATAGTAGGAGGTATTGACTATTGTTATATTTAACGAACATTCATAATATATGTAGACAAACATACCTATAAACACATTTTATTAAATTTTTCTTCTTCATTTCAATTTTTTTAACTCTAAAGAGATGAAACTCGAGTCACTCAGAATAGATCCTAGGCACGCTCTGCTTTACGCTGGTTACTGTAGGATAGACTACAAGTTGCAGTAATTGCTGAAATTTTAAAATATTATTTACGACAGAAACATGGTACCAATAGGTGTTTCGGTTATCGACTTGCTTCAGAAATTGTAATTTCAAAAGTGATTGTAGAGGTTCTGAGGTGTATAAAAATGAGCCAATAACACTAGGGTACTATTTATTATACTAGATGTAGTAATATATTTAGTACGAGAGATGTACTCTTTGTGGTTGCGAGATTGTTGCTTGTGGTACCTTAGCAAAAAAATAAACTGCAATTCCGATGCGGTAAAGAATACAGAGATATATTAACACCGAATCGTCTTGGAATCTTTGTTTTAAATATTTTTTTCTTTTATATAGTAAATATCCATGATAAATGAGTTCTTATCTCTTTATTTCCTATACCATTTCATTTTTTTCATATCTTTAATATCTTTTTCATTACTCGGTAGCTTTTGTATTATACCAAATCCGTAAGCAATACTGATTCGAAATTAGTAGAGAAATAAATTTTTCTGTGTCGTATACAGGCCTCCGGATAGCCAAGTGAGTAACGCGTTCGAGTTCGGTGAAAGCGGTTCCGGCTTCGATTCCCGGTTGGGGCTCACGTGCGAAAGACATTAGCTGTCGATGCACTTTTAAAAATTACTGCTACTCTACCGTATACCGAGAGACTTTCGAAAAATATTTCATTCATCTAAATTTGCTCGGTCTACTATGTAATACGATAAAATTAGAATTAATTTTCCCCTATTCTGTGCTAAAAATATATCGTCGCCATATACTATTCTAGGATGACTATTTCCTCACCCAAATATCAAGGCAAGTAACAGGCAGCACTTAAGGATACAAATTTGTAAAAGACTGTTTTAATTATCGCCTGTCTTCCTAGCGTCTTCATGCCGGAAAATAAGAGCAAATTCATGGACGCAACTTCCTTTTCACGCGCCATATTTCGCTGTGTGAATGCGCCGAGAGATGCCCATTATGCAGCGAAAAATAAAGACGAAAACAGTTGAGCGTGCGCAAGGATTTTTAATTGCCCTTAAAGGCCATTAGTAGATTATATCTGGTAGTAATTACGTGAGGGAAAGAAAGAAAAAGGTCACGGACAGTTCAGGACGAAGTGCGGCCGAGTTTTTGCATTTGCGCGATTAAATTTTCAGCCTTTCGTCAAGTGCTATACTCGGCACTCGCTAATGAAAATTCCTGCCATTAGGTCAAATTGAGTCGAGCCGAGAAAGCGTTTCACTCTGTGTATGCAAGGCTAGTTCGTTGACTCAGCGGAGGCTTATTTTCTTACGTCACCGCAAGGGGAAAAAGTGAGGTAATTACAATCTGTAAACGTGTACGTACGGCACCTGCAATTATCAGGGGGTGCGAGCAACTCTACTAACTTAATTCATGACGAAGTTCAAGTTCTTCGGTGAGAGAATGAAGCGTCATGGAATTTTCTCCGCGAATGATTATTATGGCATTTTCTATACGAATGTCCGCGTTGGAAAACTTTCTATAATGTATTCTACCCAATGGCTGGTTTATATGAAAATCCTTCTTCAACTACTTCCTTCCGCCTCTTAAGAGGGATTGAGGCTTAATAGGCAAAATGAGGAGTGAAATTTTATTTCCTTGGAAAAATTGAAAGAAGATACATACGTTAGTAAGGCCAAGAACACTGTTAGTAACGTTATGGAGTTCCACACAGTGACACCTTTGACAATTGATTTTATATCGAAGATACATACATTTCAGATTTTCTTTCATTTATCTAGTTGATTCCATGGCATGTGTTCTAACAGTTCTTATCTTGTTGGAAGTCTCATAGTCATTAAGTTCCGCCTTGTAAAGTCTGTGGACAGTTATTGTGGTTGGAACCGGGAATCAAACCCGGAACTGCTTTCTCTCGAAGGCCCTAAATCAACTGCAGAGTTCATATCGCTACATGCCTATCCTCATCAAATTGCCAACGAGCCTCAATAAAAGCGTTAACTCCCAAATGCGCAGAAGACTGCGGAAGATACCAATCCCCTGAAAATTCGCATTATGCATATGTTAGTCAAGTAAATATTTAATTTGGTTATACAACATTTTAATTTTAAAAATTTCGGAATTTAGACCTTTTTGGAGTTAAAAGCTGTTTGAGTAGAATTTAAATTAATTTTTAATAAAACATTTCGGTCGTATATTTTTGATTCATTCATTCTCCTGGCAAGAATTATAATTTAAAGTCGGAAAACGATGCGGATTAAAATTACTATACTTAGTCATGCGGGTTAGTCAACCTCCAAGGGGCTACTTTCTTTGACACTTCCCGGAACTTACCAATTTTATAAAGTAATTTCTAGAATTTGAGTTAGTAGGTGAGATTCATTATGTAAGAAAGCAACGAATATTACAAAAATCAAGAATTTTTATTTAGTTAGGTTACCTTCTATTAGATTTACAACTTTCATCTCTTCGGACTTTTGGCTTTGTCTTCTGGGAATAGGAAGAACTGAAAGAATCAAGAAGAAGATTATTACGTGCTATCTTCGACCATTTGAATCGTAGAATCCTACATTCTCTCTCCTGTGGAAGAAGTAGTATCAGTAAAAGGACGTCGGCAGCTAAGGTAATTTCGCACATGTGACCTTCCACCGTGTTTTGAATCCGGGACTGTTTTCACCTAAGGCTAACACGGTACCTAATTAGCTATCCGGTAGCTCAAGTGTATAAAAATACTATTACTTGTACTCATAGTTCAAATCCTCTAGAGCCGCGAGAACGATCGATGTAATTGAAGCAGTTATGTAAAGAACTGATGTGAACTGATGACGGACCAAAACATAAACAGAGAAATTGGTCGCAGCTGTAACCGTACTGCTACAAGATATGGTTGTCAACATAAAATTGCAGAAGAAATATAACAGGATGTATTGATTACAGGGTACAATATATCAAAGAAGAATTTTTCATTAATTTGATCTTACAATTTGTTTCCGTCCTCTTTCAGTATTTTAAAATTCCTTTTTGCAAGGAATTTCTTAATTAGCATCCAATATCTGTTCTCTCAGCTCACTATAGTAATATTGTCTTTCAGAGAACTAGTGTTTTACAGATAAGTTAAAACAAACCATTTTGTTTATTTTGTGGAAATTAAGGTAGTGGAAACCTTCATACCTAATTAAGACGTGATGTATGAGGTTTGCCGATGTAACAAAGGCCTTCCTGTGCGTATGATTTTTCGATCGTTAAATTCGTGAGTTATGAGAAATTCTGAGGTCACGTAACAACAAACGCTAATGAATATTTCGTCATATGATTCGTTACATATTTTAGCAGTAAAGGGTACAGAGCACGTAGCTGTGTAAGTAAACAAGAAATGTTTACCACGGTGTGATTTTCGAGGCCATAAAATTAGGATAGTTAATTTTTTCGAAGTTAACAGGTGAATAACTTCACAGAGCGAAAACAGCGGCAGCTATGAAAACAAAAACGGAGCTTCCAAATTACGATTCTGGATAGTTCTTGGTCATTATATTAAGTTTTTCTACTGAAACAGTTTATTACAAAAATTCTATAAAGTTACAAACATTTTAATATCCTGCCACTTTGTTTTTAACTTACTTTAACTTAGTCCAAGTAATAAATTTAGTTTAAATTAATGTGTGATATAAGTAATCATATGCCAGGTTATGATAAAATTTAACCATTTATAATATTTTTTGTTTTTTTTTTTTTGATCCCTGAAATTCCTTCAGTATGATTCTAAGATAATTATGCTCTTATTTGTTAATAATATGCCGATATTTATATATTTAAATTCCACAAAATATAATTTTTTACTGCTTTCACAGGAAATTTCCATTCATTCCAATTTTTTTACGCATTCGGCCTGATATTTATAATTTCATTTTCAGGTTGAAATGAAAATTTTGCCGCTGAAATCGACCTTTGATTCAGTGAATATTTAAGAACATTCATTTTGAAATGATATATTAATATTTATTCGGCCAAGCTGTGTAAAACCCTTGTCGGAGTTGCTTAATATCATTTATTGGTTTTGTGCCTTAGTTTTTACCTCACCAATTCACCTAATGGCTACGTGAAAGGATTTGCGACAATTATATAGTATAAGTAATTTATTGAAAAAGGGTTTATTTAGAATAGAAATACAACAGTGTTATAATAACGGAGGTAAGAAAAGCATCAGTGAAAAATAAAATTCCCATATTCCTTCCACCAGTCAACGTTTTCATTACTTTTTCCTTTAGTTTGCTTTATTTTCCCATGTTCATGTATCCACCAAGTGTAAAATAGGTAATAAGTTGTCTGTACTTTCATTGATTACTACGAGTATTACCGATAGTTTCATTTTTAGTTTTATCTTGATTGTAAAGGTAATATCCCTCGTAGCTTAAAAGGTATACGAAAAGAGGCTTCGAAATGTGCTCACCTTCAACAAGTTCTTGCATTTTAATGAAGACTTCTCATTCTTTCCTCCAGTAACAGGAATCTCGCGGCTCCAGTTACGGCGGAAGCCCGTGCGATGAGTTCGTCGGGATGGAGATAATGCCCAAAGGTAAGGCAGAAATGCTTCCATGGCTGGACTTTCTCAAAGAGTAGCTCGCGCAGATTGAATCGCCGCCCGTGGAATCTCCGTCCGGAAAAAGTGTATTTGGAGCCGAGGAGAGATCAAAAGGCGACCTCCTTCCGGTTTAATGGCAAGGCTGCTGCAGCTATTAGAAGTCTCCGCCGGAGAAAGGAACAAAAGGAGATTTTCCTTGAGTGAAAGGGAAAGGGCGTCTCGTATTCCAAGGCGGCGTCGTAACCCAAGACTCGGGAGTCATTTGATATTCAACACTGGTCTCTTACCTGCTCCGTTTGCTTATGTATGTTTATCTCCAGACGGCGCATTCCTTTCCCTTTACTTCCGCAGTGAAACTCAAAATGAGATCCGTGTCGTCTCTCAAGGAGACCTGCTTAATTGCGACTGCGGCAGATTTTGCGTCCGTAGCTATTAGGGGTCTGCAACCTTCCTAGGCCATTGTTTCCAGAAAGTGGGTGTGGAAACGAAGAGTTTCGCTCGTTTAGGGATGGGTTAGGTGAAAAATTCACGGATTCTCACTCTTATGTGGATATATGCAAAGAGGGACCACCATATCCTAATAGCTGCTAGGTAGCACGTTTGGTGGAAGCCTTATAGAGTTCGATTCCACAGGCAGTTCAGTTCCCTAGGCAAGGGTTAGCGTAATGAAGGTATCCACCTGTATATGATTCTATTATTTCCATTAACCTCGATCAAATAATCATAAACTAGTCCATAAGAAATTGAGGAAAGGTTGTAAGGAATATTAATTCTAGCGAATCAGAGAGAAGGTTAATACTCGTATTATTCACCATTTACTCGTTATCCTAGACAGCAGTGTCTAGAGCTCTCGCAAAAGATTATGGCACTCGGATGAGTATTACGAAGAAGGAGATTTTGGACGTAATAGATCGTGGGGAAAATGGCAATTGGGCAAATACCATTCAATGGCTTTGAAGATATTTATAGGAAAGCGGAATCTTCCAACCGTGTCGTCTCCGGCCACACTGCCATAAGCTTTCGCATAGCTGCACATGGAAATTAACTTTTAATGCAGAGTGCTGCAGGAGGATAACAAATTTTATTCCACATTATCAACAGTTTTATTACGCAGCATTATTGAACAATTCTAATGCTTTTGGTCGACACCAATGGAATGAAAAATCAGTTAACGTTTCCTTTCCATTATGAGCGGATTTAACAGTTTTTATTTCCATATGATGATATCATTCACCGTTAGATATTTGTATTATGCGGACGAGCTAAGGATAGAGCTCGTTCATAACTTATCATCCTAGATTCGTGACATTTTGATGGCTCCCTTTGCGGAGCAGGAATATAGGAATATTTTTCCATTCCTAATTTCTTCCGGCTCGATAACGTCTTTTATCCAAAGTTCCACCAACTTTAAGTTTTGCAGTGTTCCTCAGTGATTTGAATATACTTAGCATATAACATCCAAAGAATTCAATATATATTCTGAATATTTTTCATATAATCCCAGAGTTACAAAAACTTCGACAATGTAGGGAGGGAGAAAAACTTCGGTTTCTGATATTACCATGGAAGGGAACTCTTAAGCGATTTTAGTTCCAACTGTGTATTATGAAGAAATACGTTCTTACATTATGAATTAAATTAAATATTTTATTTCAAAACATTGAAAATTTCGGCTTTGTTTAAAATTTTACATTATCCATCCAATTTTGATTGCAGATGATTACCATATAATTCATGTGTTACTTTTTTTAAACAGTACTATATTGAAACGAGCGAAACAACTCCAAAGAATGTCGGGGAATCGAAAGACAAATTTTATCTTTGCTTCTTGAATTTCTATTTCTCTAGCTTATCAATTAACTTCTGAACTTAATCCTTTCGATTAAAAAATTCTCATTTTCACGCGAACAATATTTAATGTTCGGATATCACCTTAAAATTAAAGCCAAGCTGAGCAGTATGAAAAATTTACTCTTACGAATAACATCAAAAGAATATAAGTAAATCTTATATATTCTCCATTTCTTCCATAATTGATTCGCATCCTTGGCGATGAATTACTCTCTTGAGGAAATCAATTTCTCATCGTTAAAACGCCTTTGCGCACATTGAATCAATGAAGGCGACTAGCTAATTATTTAAAGTAGTAAGCAACTCTAAGTCATCGATCAAATTTTCATCGTAAGTCATCCCCCTTAATTTGGATTCCTCCCGCGGAAAAAGATAAAGCTATACGCGATACATAATACATCAACCCGAAGGTGTATGCAAAAGCACGTCAATAACTTACCTCTCCGGATGAAGTCTTCAAGAGAGGCTTCGCACAGCGACGTGGGAATGTAAGCCGACTCCTTTGGTACTTTACGACGTAAAGAAATCTCGGCGTATTATCATATATTTCCTCTCGGGTGGCATCCCCACCTAGTCCCCAACCCTACCTCGCCCCGCCGTCCAAGATTGTCTTCAGGTCCAACCCAAAACATCCCACTTGACCCTTGCTGAATCGGGTCCCCGCGAACAATATGGCCCCTCGAAACCCTCCCTCCCACGCACACTAGGTCCTTTATCTACTCCCTCATTAACCCCTCATCGACCTTTCACCTTACGCTGAAGCCACTCCCTGAGAGACACACCCTCCCGCCCTATCTCTCCTTCATCTGCCTTCTCATCTCCCTCATTTGCCCTTTAATCCTTTCTCTCGTTGTGCCTAATGTAGTCCTTTTGTATGCCTTCGTACCAGGAAGGTCCTCTTCAATTCGTCCTATTTGGGAAATGAATTCCTGCCTAGACGACATTTCTTTGAAGGTCATACGACCATTACTCTCTCGTTATTTCTTCTAGCAAACGAGGCGTTTTTTTTCATTTTAGTTTATTTAATTTCGACGGCTTTTTATTGTGGATGGAAATGTTTGTATTTTATAGCTGATGGTTGTATGCAACTTATGTTTTAATAACCTATGCAGCTAACAGGATAAGCAGAAACAATTTTACTGAAATTTAAGACCTTTACAATACTATAATCACTTGACTGAATCATCTATTGAGACCCGTACCATCAATGTAATTGCACTCACCTTTATGATTATGAAGCTTTATTCTTCTAAATTCGGATAATAGTGTATGGTATTATTAGTAGTAAGGGTAGAGATTTGCAAATGACCCTAGCTGTCGAGGCCCCAATATATAGGTATAACCTATAGGTAGCAGGTATTTCTTTTTTCATCTTTCAGATTTGAAAAAAGAAACGCATTTCATCTATTTGAAATACATTCTGCGACTCCTACGTAAAATAATTGAAATTCATACTGAGGAAAATACCTTTACATTTACATTTATATTAGTACCCCGCAAACCGCCATATGGCATATGGTAAGGGGTGTAAAGCACGAACCCACTAATAAGCTATCTGATAGATATTCCTAATAGTATCAGGAAAAAAGAGACCGGTAATAAGACCTCTTCGTTCTCGCTAAAATTTCCCAAAATCTCTTTGTCGTCTGGTCTCGAAAATTACGCTCGCTGAGTACAGAAATCACGATATCGCACATCTCGTCGTGAAAATCAGTACAGAAATTTCTGAAACAACAAAATCCTCTATTTCGGCCTCAACTTTGTGGTAGCTCTTCATAATGAAAGAGGTTCGTATGTATTAAATCCTTCGTAACGAGTATAAGTTGTTCTTATTCCTCTTTAATTCTGGAACATAAATAGAAAAGATATAAAACTTTTCAGGTGTGTTACTCATACTTGATACATATTAGTTTGAAGTGATTGGGTGTGAAGGTATTCATTCTTAAGTCTTACACTTACATTAGGTTGCATTTTATCATTTAAAGAAAATTTGTGCTCCTAATGTTCTTTGACATTTTTCATGTACTGATGAAACCTTCCTGTAAAAAACTTCGAGTGCCCTTTAATTACCATTTCCTATTCATGAGATCAAATCTTAAGGTATGTATTTCCATGATGCCCTGATAGCTTGTTTTAAAGTTAATTTATGGAGATTTCAATGTCGAGAAAGAGAAAGTTGACACTTTGAAAATTGATATTTAAGAACGAAAAGAATAAAAGACGTGGAAGTGCTTGTTAATGACCAGGTTGTCATTTATTCATTTGAAGTTCAAGGTTATGCAAAACGGTTGGGTTGAGGGTCGTAGTGTAAATTCTCTAAGGCTCTGTGAAGGGCCCTGAGGGCCCATAGAAGATACTTAGTGGGATAGCCAGCAAGGATTCGCTTACGTAACCATGTAATGGACTTCGCTTTAACGAAACAGTTAATATCATGAAGTTTCTGGTAATAGGGCGTTCATCTTTCGTTAATGATATGAGATTACAGTTATGCTTTGCACAATGAGCGACTCTGCTAACTAATCGAAACTGAAAGACCTTACGGTTTTCTGGAACGCCATTCATTTAACTGAACGAGTGCGTAATATCAGCCATTTATAGCAATTTTCGCTAATCCATTTGTTTAATATACTTGTATTCGTATCCTCTGTATGAAAGCGGATACCTGGGAAGATTTAGGTTGCGCTGCCTTTTTTTGTTCATGGGAAAAATGTCCATCGGGAATCCATCACTCCTTCGTTGAGGATTGAATTCGCGGCGGCTGGAATTCCGAAGTAGTTCACGTACATACTTTAGCGCAATAAGGGATGGTAGATCGCACTCTTTGAAATAACACCATATTTAGGTAGGAATACGTTTTTGCTGCTGCTCTTCTTTTTGATCAAGAAACCTAACGTTAAGTTTTTTTTTCAGTACCTTCGCTGTAAACCGTTAAGCCATCATGTAAAAAGACTGCGCGTGACGTGCTTTTGAAAGAGTATTTTGATCACTATCCGTGAATTATTTATGCAGTTTCAGAAAGTGTAAAAAACACGAATATTTATTAAGTTGATCGTCTTTGTGACCGGTGGCTCTCTGTTCTTCGAACAGTTACGTGATTACATGTTATACTGTGTGTATTTACAGATTCCGATACAATTCCCGATTCTGATTTTTGCTAATTCATTTATTTTAAGCACTGTTGGATTGGGAAACAAATACTTAATGAACGAACTATATAGAACATATAGTAGAATAATTAACACGAAACATTGTACAATGAAGAGGATGTACGTTTTAGTGATATAATTGGTATGTTTAAACAATAAAGGTAACATATTTAAATCGTCAGGATATCTCATTTAAATCGTAAAATAAAGAGTAAAAACTTGATTTAATTTCATTTTATATTATACATTTTTAATTATAACTATTTACGATTTGTTAAAAATGCTACGATAAAAAAGCAAGCTTTGCGAAAATGCTCTCAAACACAGGTAGAAAAAGAGGAGATTAGAAGCTAGGCTGCGACAGCTGGATACATTTAGAGAAAGTACATTTGCGGAAGACGTAATCGGTATTATGCGAACCTCCTGCTACTTCGGTCGATCTGACAATGAGCATAACATAAGCGAAGTAGTTGCGAGTGCAAGTCGTTTTAGAACTCATTTTCTCCGCGAAGGATACGCGACAACAATAAGCTAAAGAGGTAACTCGAACGTTTTTATACCCCCTGCTGCACACCGAAAGGCGGCTTGCACGGTATTTATGTAGATATATTTTAATTTATATTAAATAAATGAATTAACTATGCTTTAAAAGTGATGAAGAGTAAAGAAATCTTTTGTACTGTTAAAGTCAGAGCAAACGGACTTTAGGGAATGTTCAACGATTCAACACTCGAACCACTTTTAAACTCGAGGATTCTATTTTTACACAAAAAAAGTAATATATATTTTCATCTTAGATACCGTTTAAGGCGTCACTAAGATCTGTAGATTTTCGTTTTATTCATTCATTATTACTAACACCGATCTCTCCATCGTTCTCTGTTTTCAACCATTCTCGAGTCCCTGATAATAGTAAGTTCTTTTCTGAACAGAAAGATTCCCAACATGTATGTTGGGACATTTCAGTGACCATATTTTATCAATGATGTCTGTCACTCTTTATAACATACTTCTTACCTAAATATATGCGTACCGATATTTGTATTTTGTCAGTGAATGATCTCCTTTTTTTGCTTTCGTATATTACGTATATATTTGTAAGTGTATATTTATTATCTTTGGCATATATTTTAATGTTTATCATTATCAGCCGTTGTCTATCTGACCGAAAGCCTTCTCTAGCAATTTTCAGTTACCTCTGTTCTAGTTGCTAGGTTAGGTCTAGGTTCTCGGAAATGTAAGTATGGATATACTCGTATTTCGTAATTCTTAAGTACGCAGCTAAATCTATAAGAATAAATAAGAGTATTTCAACTAAATTAGGTCCTTTTTCAAATGATATCCTACACACTTATCAGAAGTACTTTCTCAAAGTTCCAAGTAGAATTGATTAAAGGGACTACGTGACTTGGTGAAATTTTTTCATCATGATTTGATCTAAAATCTTCCAGCAAATCCTACATTAATTTTAACCAACGATTGCTTTCATCGCTGTTCGATATCATCAGGTACAGTCTTTTATAGCAGTATCATAGTAGTATGAGATAAAATCCTGTAGTAAATCCCATATAATGTTGCCTCTACTACAGAATTTTATTTCATAGTATAATATTGATTGCATGTCTTAAATTTATACGTCATCCTCAGTAGCAATCGTTAAGGATGTTTTCGACTTCCTCTCGCTTTGAAGCCAGCTGTCACCGCAGCACATGTAATCTAATTTCAATCTAAGTTTTCAACCTTAACTCATTGATCTCTAGTACTTCAAATCGCTCAAGTTTTCAGAGTTTTTAATATCACCATTTAACATTCGTTGAAGAGAGCCCATTTCCGAAATCTAGAGCATTTACGCGATCGTTCCCGTTGTAATTGAGTGCTGTTTTAAAGAAATTCTTATTGAAATGGAATGAAACTTTCGCTGAAAAGTTACGCTTTATGACAAGGTTGATGGTTTACCAAAATACGTGATATCATACTGATTACTACGTACTTACTGCCTAGTTAAGCCTGCATCTATGGGTCATATGAAACGGTATTTTTTTATTTACTATTGTCGTGTTCTGAACATTAAAATAATATGAGTTACGGAATGTTTCATAAATTAATATAATCTTAGGGTGTCATAGTTAGATAAAAGCTCCAAATAGCCGTTGTTTGCGAAGAAACTAACCGTTGGAGAATTCCCACCAGCGGGGGTTGGGGTTCTCCGTGGTCACGCTAAGCAAGTATTGTTCTCGATACGTATTTCGACAACTAAGTTGCCATCTTCGGGAGAGAAGAATAACTCAAATCTTAGGGTGGGTAATATAGCAAGGTCACTTTCATCGCGTAATTTTCTGAGGGGCAAAAACTACCAAACAGAGGTAGGAACTTTCTTTCTCGCATGTGCTTTATCTCATCAACTCAGACCAAATAGTGATTTTTTATCGGTTATTTATATTTCGGTATCTCTAAAAGGCAGTACTCGATTGAATTAGGAAGATTACTCCTCATAACGTCTTCATCAAATTTAGAGTTTTGCCGCGCAATTCATTACGGGTAAGGTAAGGTTTGACCACTGATGTGCAAACCTGTTGATTTTTTCATCTTTCCTCAATACGCTGGAACCTCATCTACTTAAAACTGTTGTGAATTGGATGCTAGAGCTCATGCAATTCCTGACGTGTAATCATAGTACAGATAGAGAAATTGGTGGAGTAGCTGATCGTTTGAAATGATACCTTGACAGAATGAATGCTTGCTCTCTGCTGTAGAAATGCATGCTTCTTGCAGTTCATTTACTTTAAGAGATGAGAGTTTTCGAAAGATTGTTTATTAAAATACCTAGGAAATGTAGAGTTTAATTTGAATTGTTGTTTTTATGCAAGCAAAAAATAAAAAAATGAGACAGACGGATACGAAATGGCATCGGAGATTCAAACATACTCCTTGAAACTCCAAGTAATGATTTCTCAGAAACTGGTCACGCTTCGACTGTGGTTCGAAAATCTTCTCCAGCTATCATTTTATTCTAAAAATAGACTACACTACCTCTTTCTCATTACACCCATACCCATCTTTCTACAATTGCAAAGGATATGCATCACGCGTTAAGTGTAAGGCTACTGATTATCAATTTCGCCGGAAATTGGAGTGTGTATGTACTAACACGCACCAATTGGCAATCTCAGATCGTCCGTTTATATTTTTTCCATTGATATTGCTCATCCTAAGAAGAAAAATCTTGAGTTACATTTTATAGCATTCATCGTACCATTATAATAAAGGTAGTTTTTTCACTTTTCTTATGGAGAAGGACCAGTATAATTTTATTTGAAATACGGAAATGCCATTTAATAATTTCATCAAAATCTTTATCTTAAAAAACGATACATCTTAATTTTTGGAATTTTATGATAATACGTTGAAGCATTTCATAATCTGTGAATTATAACTAGATCTGTCTTTTGCTTCATCAATTAAATAAGGGAGGGAATAAGCAATTAATAAATTAATTTACTGTGGAGGCGTTGATGTACGTATGTATTATTACGTGCTGGTCGACGTATGGACGTATTCACGTTAAAAAGTATTTTGCATTACGTCACATTACAAACATATGAATGAATATAGTTACTCATTATTATTGCGGAAATTGGATCGTCCAGAAGGGCTAGTTAATCCATTTACAACGAATCATACTATGAAAAATTCGGCATCATTTTACGTCACTAAAAATAGAAAAATCGACTCTTTAGAATAATTTTTGGTAGTATTTTAATTACAATAGGAATGTATTCTGTGCAGGTTTATTCATTTTACAATACTTCATAAACGAAAGAAAACCCATGTTGTACCTCTCCATGCCGTATGATTCCCAAGAAATCGCTTTATTGCTTTAGGAAAGAAAACAGAGTTAGCTGAAGCTTTTCGGTAAAGTTATCTGGTGCTTTTCCTTTGACTTCCATATCGCAGTATTTTAGCTGTTAAAGCAAACATTTTTCTATTCCTTTTGCTAACTGAATGTTGCTGTACTGTCCATTGATGTTCTAACCGCTTACGTAAGGGGATGATGCAGACTCTCCCCCTAGATCTGCGTATTGTTTGATGATGGGTGTTTGCCAATTCACGGTAATCACTTAGGATTTCATAGCATTTTTATGCCAAAGGATGGAAGATTGGATGGATGGACCAGAATTTCCGTCGCTTATTATCCTTAACTATATATTCGTCGAGCGTTTACACCCTTATCTCTCCGCTAATCTGCACATCTGGTGGCCAGGGACGGATCTAATCGGGAAAATTGTGAAGGCGATGGACGAATATGGACAATACCCTTTGTTGGCTACTTCAATAAGGACATTGGCACGGTGCCAATCCTCTCTCCTAGCCCACAAAGTCTCCTGAAAGTTACCAGATAGCTCAATGGTTAAAGCAGCTGCTCGGCAATAGGAAAGAACCGGATTAGTTAGACATCTTAACGTTCGTACATTCTTCAGGTTTTTTCCTGGATATTGTGAAAAACTAACTGATATCCTCATGTTGAATTTCATGTTTGATTTCGTATCTTAAGGCAAATAATTATCCTAGTGTCTTAAGTTACTCTAATTAACTTCTGCAACTTTATTTAGTCGTAATAAATCCATACACGCAAAGTAATTGCCGAAATACTTCGCAATTTGTTATAGTTTGTGCTCTCTGTCATATGCTGAGCAAATGACTTGTTTTTCAAAGTCATATGAAAGTGTGGGGCGATGGCCCCTCCACAGGATCCGCCAACATTGGGGAGTCAATCCAGCCGCAAATTATTTACATTACGAATTTTTATAAGGCTTAAACAACTCAGTGAAGATTCCCCTTTCTTCCATTTCAGTTGTCATTTTGGTATAATTTAAGTATTACTCTACCGAAAAAGGTCACGTCAAGTTTCACCATATTCCCTTCTGCCGCTCTCTTTATCTAGAATAACATCACGGTATGAGTGCAGTATCGTATTCCATCCGCTCCGCAACACCTCAAGACCACCCTCCCTCCCCGGCCAAATTCCTCAACCGTCGGGCTGAAAAGAGCACCTGTATAGAATTCCTACCAGTAGTTTGCCGTTCATATGGTGGAAGACCCTCACGTGCTCGACGTGCACTCGCCCCACCTCATTGTTTCTTCCATTAACCCTCGACCGCGCAACTCCTATTCGGAACGCCATCCCGACTTCCCTCCTTTCCAATTATCCCCAGTCTCTTTCCATTTCTCCCCGAGCACGACTCTACCGATGCAAGCACTTTTGCTTTAATTGTGGTAATTACGTCAACAGAGAGACGTCAAGAATGCACCTGTAATTTGCCGCACAGCGCCGCTTTTGCCGCCGGTGGCGAGATCTGGTTACTATTAGAGATCGCACCCAGAGGCGAGACTTTAGATTGGGCGTATTGTGCGAGCTGTATTGAACGGAATGAAATGTGTACTGAAGAGAATGAAAGAACATAATGAGCAAAGGTGAATTGAAGTGATCACGATAATCTCAATATAGGTGACGTGGGTGCGGATATCTATGTATTTTAGTTCAGTACCAGCCCAAGATATTTTGACGCCCGAAGCAAGGAATCATTCTTTTGTTTGATTTCGATCAAAGTAAAGAGGTTATTTATTTTATCCTTTTTTATCGCTCACAGAGTCTATTTATTTTCGGTGGCGGAGTTGTTAGCGTGCTAGCAAGCTAGCGCTCCACCGCCAAGGTTCCCGGGTTCGAATCCCGGCTAGTCGGATTTTTCCGGTTAGGGAATGGTCGTGTGTTAGTCCTTTGTGTCTGTGATAGTCCAAATTATTAAAACGGGTGTAATCGGGGCATCCTGTATCCGTTAAAGAAATAATAATAACAATAATTCTATTATTAATTAGCAAGAGAGGTCTTGTAAGACAGAAAAAAAGTCGTTTATAGTACAATTTTCTTAAGATTATTATTCTAACGTCAAGCCTTGTTTATTGATTGCAATCAAGCGAAAAATGAAAAATATGCCAACATTTTGCTAAATTCTGTCTTGTTAGAAAAGAAAACAGTGATGGGTTGCTACTTTTGATCAGTTAATGTGGAGAGGATAATTCTCGAAATTACTTTCAATCCTGCAACACGAAATAACGTTACTAAAAATTCACTCGTCATATTTGTTTAAAACTAAGACTGATATTATACATTTATTTATGCTCTTACTAATTGATTTCGAATTCATTTTTGGTTGGTTGAAAGTTTAGCCTTCCTTATTTAAGGAGAAAACCAAATTATTACTTAAAACTATCCTAAAGCTATGGGATTCCCCTTGTAGCGAAAATCATGCGGTTAATTTTTTTTAAGACCAAAGAATCTCCCTACGTATAATCTTAAATATCTTAAAACATTTAGACTCGTATTTAGCAAATCTATCTAAGCTTTCAACGTTAAGAGATTTAATTGATTTATAATTTGAAAAGGTAAATAACAATTATTTAAAAATTATTATTCTCAATAAGTGATATAACCTACCGGATTCATTTACTAAAGAAATTTATACTTAATTACAGTGTATGAGCAGTAATAATAGTTGTTCTTGGAAACAAGTAGAATTAAGTAATGTGCTGCTGTTAGATAGAGCATGTAAAGTAGAAATGTCCTGTATGATAGTTTCGGAATATCGGCAACGTAGAGTGAGAGATAGGAAAAATCTTGAAAAGATGAGTAGCAGAAAAAAGAAGTACGTAAGGGAAGCCGAATTCGCATCAAAAAAGAAAAGGCTTAAGGAATCTTCCTTCATCAAGAAGTAACCTATACTTAGGACGGCAAGGGAATGTTAGAGGTCCTCCATGTCTCTGCTAAACTACCGCATTACGTCAAGCAATTTCTATATCCCTCCGTTAGATTACTCCTGAAAATTCACTCAAGTTTCTTACCCTCTTCCCATTTCGTAGGATTATAAAGATGAGTTTTTAGGAATTTGTCAAATGAGACAATAGAGTGAGTAGATGAAGTATTTGACGTTTGACCTTGGTGATAATAACGGGAAACAGCTTTTAACAGATTTCATAAAAATTTCCGTAGAAATGGATTTGTTGAAAAATTGAAATGGGTGAATCCAATACATGTTAGTTGAACTGTGCACAGACGTACCAGTTTTTGAGAATCGTTACGGATTAAGTTACTTTTTCTAGCGTTCCTAATCTCAGCGTCGGGATCCCCTAAGGTTCAACTATTTTTAAGTACTCTGGATTAAATAACCGACTAAGAATTTTCATACCATTGATTGGAATGTGATATGGATTATCATGATGTATTATCATTAACAAGGGGAGTGCCATCTCTGTGGTTAACGGATTCGCGCGAGACTTATGAAGTTATGGAAGTATATGAAAAAAATGGTACTCCTCGTATAATATTCACCTTCGGTAGTTTTCTTCTTTCAAGTAGAATGTGAAGACAATGATGAAGATCAAATTATGGCTTGTGTAAATGCTAATTGTCAAAAGCACACATCCCAACCAAAACAGTGCAAAATGTGTTCAGACGGCAAACATAAAACTCCATAAAAACTCAATGGCATACATGTAGATTGTTATCTCGTACTAGCCTATGTCTAACTGTCATTCTTGAAAAGATAACTTAAATATTAAATAAGGCAATAGAATGAGTTATTCTGAAAGAAATTTTAAAGTTCAGCCATTCTTGCGATTTACTTCCGATAAAGGTTTGAGTGTTGCTCGGTAGGAAAGAGTTTTCATAACTGGGTGGAATTACATATCTTGAACGAATGCATCGCAAAATTCATCCCTTATAGCGATCGTCTGCTTAATTGTACCGCATTCAAATTTTAACCTTTTGAAGGATAAATTAGGAAATAGGGAATAGTATACTTTAGTATATACTTAATATAAAATAACAAATAGGCATTTGTATAAGAAATTGGTATTAAGTCGCTCTTTTAGCTCACTAAATATTTTATTCCGTATAATATTCCAGAAAATTTCCAATTTAATGTTGCGTTAAATTTATATAATTGATTTTCATGTCCACCGTTACAGATTAATGATAAATTGTTCGATAGCGATTCGTATTATTATTCGTGACTCATGTCGCAAAAAGCAACAGAAGGAGTCAGATATAAATGTTATTCAGATATTCATCTGATCCGTCTCACAGACATGATATAATTGAATCACAAAACGGAAAATGTTCTCAATTTCGTTATATTTCGGCATTCAAAAGGAAGACCAAAGATTAGAACATTATTATATTGGGCTGGAATAGACCTCTTGCGACTTGATAGCCTCAGATTTGTTCCTACGACTTACGTGGTTTGATGAGATCTACCAGATACTAGAAAGGATAATAGAATGCAGACGTCGACACAGCAGGTAAATTTAGAGAATGATATGGGGTAAATTAGAGCAAGTAAATTTAGAGAATTTTCACCAGGTAAATTTAGAAAAGAAACATTACTTCCACTCTTCAAAAACAAACGTATAGAGAGCCTCATCGTTCTAATAAGGTCCACTTTCCATAATCCTAAACTTATAACAGAAATATAGTAAATTTAAAAATGATTAAGTAGTTATTAAATCAAGAATTTTTTCCAGTGCCTGAAAATATATCTCTTCAATTAAGTAATTCAGTGGACGTTTGGTAGATCATTTTTTAAGCCGATTATTTACTTGACCCGAAATTTTAGCACTGGCAGTACCGTTGAGCTTTGAATCCGACATGCTTTGATGATGGTTGTATGCACAAAAATCAAGTTATTTGTCTTAGGCGCTCTCATAACTCTTTGTGAGGCGTTTCGCCGTTTTAGCGAGAGAGTTTATAGCGAACCTTTTGCATACTAAATACTGAGGAGTAGCATTCAAGAATTAGGGAGCCATTAACTAATGAAGTCTAGTTTAACTTCGGAACACGGCCAAGTACAGTTGTGCCAAATATTTACCTACGGAATACTCCTGCAGCTCGAGATGGAGATACACTAATGTACGGGAGCTCTTCTTAGAAGAGATTGGCGGGCATACACGGAGGCACGGTTCTGAAATTCAATACAGGGACCTGTCCTATAGATCAAAGACCTGATTCCGTTCATCTCTCCTTATCTCTATGACCTACCCCAATTACCCTTTCCTTGAGCAAATGATGAGCAACATCAAAATATTGAATTAGTTATACACTAAAGCATCATAATAAGCGCATTGAATTGACGAATGGTTCTTTATTCAACTAGCTGAAATAACATGGTCTGTAACTGTAATTGTGATATGAAGGTTTGATATCACATATACAAAGTAGGAGGATTGCTTACATTAACATGTTTCCTTTTTCTGTAGGTACTTTTTTTAAGAAATTTATTTACCAGTTGCAATATCTAATGATTATTCGTCGACTAGTCACTCTCATTGACCCTGTTATTCGGAGATTTTAATGATATATCAACTAGCCTTTTGTAAAATGTGTATTTTGTAAAACTTAAAATCACTCCTAGAGGGTGAATTGGTGATCATGAATTTATAATACAAGGTGTCGGCTTGTGCCATCAAACCAATTAATTTCGAAGATTTGCACTTTTAATCATTAGAGCCGATTAGAGGAGATCTTCTGTATTTTGTATTGATTAATGGGACGGGATTAAGATGGGACGGTCATAGTTCATTGGAAATCACTCTTGTAACCACATTAAAATTACGGAAGTGGAGAGCAAAGTTCGACTTAGAAGATGACACTGTATACTGGAAGTGTTTTTTTTATTTCAAGTAGGACTCCCTGATTGACAACTGGGTTACGCGTTCGAGTTTGTTGAAAGAGGTGCCGAGTTCAATTTCCGGTGGGAGCCCATTTGTGCGAAATGACCTAAGTTGTCGAAGAACTTTAAAAAAATACTACTACTTATCTTAGCTAATCACTTACTATTGAAATAGAATTCCTTCGTGTGAAGGCCGAGTCTATTTAGTGGATTCTATTATTCGTCCACGATATCTTAAAGTCTGCTGAGAGTAAAAAGCAAGTAGATGCTATATAAGAAAGCTTTCAAAAGGGTCCCTCTCTACAAATTAATTTACAAATCAGAATTAGCAAATACTAATAAAGAAGTAATGATTGGATCAAGAGTTTCTTCTACGATAGAGAACAGCAAGTGGTACTTGTTTGCTTGGTACGGCGTTAGTTCAGATAAAGTCGGACATTTCAGGCGTACCTCAAGGCAGCGTAATCGGACCTCTAATCTTCCTAATATATATCGATGACCTAAGCGACGAGATGGATAGCAAAGTGAGGGTATTTGCGGATGACTCGGTAAGATATAGTGAAATATCTCGTGGTGACGAAGATAGCATTTCACTGTCGAACGATTTAGTTCATATTCAAAGGTGGTGCGAAAAATGTCAACTAGATCCTAATGTAAATAAATGCTCTGTAGTAAAATTATTCGAAAAGAGACAATCCCGTCAGAACCACCCATACAAAATTAGTGAAATGAATATAAATGTAGTTGGGTAAGCCATAAAAATTTGTATTTTCCTCAAGATTTATTAGGACGACCGGTTTCATTTCCGTGGAAGCATCATCAGGTAACGGTTGTCCTATAATTCTTGTGGGAAATACAACATTTTTTGGCTTATTCATATTCCACAAAGGTACGCCTTCGCACATCGATTTTATGAATTTAGTTGACTCATATGAATATCTCGGAATCACCTTTACACTAAACATAAACAGGACTACTCATATTAAAAAAATGTGTGGTGAAGCAACTAAACAGTTTGTTTTATAAAGCGCATAGAAGGTAAATGCGATGATTAGTTTAGAGAGCGATGTTATTTCACCTAATTTACGTTCCATCTGAAATATGCGGCGAGTATATTGGAGCCAGCATATGAAACGAATGCTCGCGAGAAAGACAGTGCAGCGCAAAGCGATACGATTTATTAAAAAGTGTTGCAATAGAAAAGCAAACTTAACGCAAATGCTATCAGACGCAGGTTGGTAATCCTCGAAGGAAAGGATATTATGAGCTTAATTGCGATCGCTTGCTAAATTCAGAGGAAGTACATTTCTGGAGGACTTAATTGGTATTATACTAGAAATAAGAAACATAGATGCGAAGAAAAGTTATTTTGGGGACTCAGTCTTTCCGTGAACGAAACGCGAGAACAACAAGCTAAAGAGTTAACTCGTACGCATGGTGTTTACACCCCCTGCCACACGTCGAAAGGTGGCTTGCATGGTATTTATAAATGGAGACAGCACGACCGTGTTGCTAAGAGCTCTATCTTAAACCCTTGTACTTACACTTCATTAATAATCACTAATACTTCGTTTCGTGTAAAGTATTCGAAAAGTGAATATGTATTCAAGATGAAACTTAGGACATCTACATAAATGTAGATGTCCTAAGTTTCATCTTGAATCTCCTCTTCACCGATATCTTCACTTTTCGAATACTTTACACGAAACGAAGTATTAGTGATTGTTAATGAAGTGTAAGTACAAGGGTTTAAGATAGAGCTCTTAGCAACACGGTCGTGCTGTCTCCATCATTTTCCAATATGTCTCCGCTTCAATTATATTAATTTACCATGACGCGCTCAGCAGTTAATATCCCTTTGCATATTTCTTCTCCCACGTATTTGCACGGAATTTCCACCCACGCATTGAAACTTTGTTATTTTATTTCCGCCAACGCTCTTTTCCTTCTCTGGTCATCTCATTTAGTTCAATCCCGACTTCGTTTCACTCATCTTCTCTGAAAGCGCACAATTCAGCTGCACCATTTATCCCTGATTCATTCTTAATGACTTCGGATTTCACTTTCAGTATCTTTCTTCAACTTCGTTTCATGTTTGACTCTCGTTTTCAATCAGCGATCGGAAGCTATTCTCGAAAAACGCGTGATTGAGATCAACTTCTGTCTTCCTCCCGATTCTGCATGTCTCTCTAAATTGAAACCAATAGAATAGAAAATGGTTAGTATTGCTTGTAGATTTTGTGCTTATATTTCATTTAATTTCATGCAATTCATCCTGTTATAGCTTTCTCTAATGAAGGTAATTTTTTTTAAGAAAAGTTTATTGAATGACTCGCCGATGAGGTCTGATACAGACTTAACATTTTCTCGACGTAAGCTATTTCTATTCCCACCCCCTTCGATTCATAATAAATGGGCGACACAAAAAAAAATATTGATGCTAGCAAATCTGCATGAAATCAGACTCGGGAGTAACAATGAAATGTGGTCATTCTCCAAAGCCGTCTTAGGATAGCTACAGAAGCGGATTGTGACCCACAGTTGAGATTCCTCTATAGAATCAAAATATCGTTTTTATATGTTAACTGTTATGGAAGAGGAAAAATAAGGCGGGAAATTACTATAGTAAGATATTGGTATACATAACTACAGAAAACAAATTTACTGCAGATGTTGAAACTTTTTAAAAATTCATAAAAGAGGAAAAATAAGACGGGGAATAACTAAAGTGAGTTTTTAAAGTTTTCACCTCTTCAGTAACTTTTAATTCGCCGGTTATGTATTTCAATATCTTACAAAAGAATGAATGAATAGACAACATTTTAAAACTCGTTTTTTCTCTTCGTGGATAGATTTCTATCGATTTTACCAACTCTAATCGCCTGTCGATATTTCCGAGAAATCCTCCTTTTCTATGCTCACTTTGGGATAGGGTGTTCACTTTCACTTCCAAGTTTCTCAAAAAGAAGAGGGAAAAGTCCCGTTTCCATCATTGTTCTAACAGTTAAAAAGAAAATTGAATCAAAATATTTTTTCGGAAATAATATTTTTACCATCTTTAGGCGATTTCATTCGGGAAAATAGTCCGTAACAGTGTTACTTAAAAATAATAAATACCCTCCTTGTTAATTTCGTTAAATACATTATTATTTCAATCCTTTGTTATCCTAAGTAAATAAATTAGTTATGTCACGATCTTTGACTGATCTCAAACTATTATTTTATCCGACAGAATGGTTCTGCGTCTACCGCATTCCCTTTGCAATGGAATGGGTTGCGTAAACACAAGTGAGCTTTTACAGACGATGCACCGGTTGCTCGCTCACGTATTAACCACGGTCCATCTTCCCTGCCAGTATCGGCGTACATATACATATGTAAAATATTTGTATAAATACATTTATACGATAATTTTGTCCTTAATTAAAAAAAATTCCTTTCGAAGCCCTATTCTTTAGAATCTCTCAACATCATTCCATTTACTCCTTTTATTTAATTGGAGAAAGGAAAGATAATTTATTCAGTCATGATTAAATTTTGAGGAATCGAAGTAAACAAAGCTGTCCAATCTGAAAATTGAAGTATAAGATAAAGTGATATTGGTAAAATGGGGTGAGTGTATTCACAAAAAGTAAAGATATTGTTACATACATTACTGGTCTTGATATTTTTTTGTTCATCATAAGCTTTATGTCTCTTGATAGGTTCACGTACCTCAATAATCCCTACCCAACGCCATTTCCTTCGTATCATGTTCCACCCTCTATGCCATCTAAAATATTATTCCTTTATCTTTCCCTCTACCTTTTCCCTCGCATTCTACCCTCAATTGTATTTTTACCATTCCCTCTCCTCTTAATATCTGACCAGCCCATTTCTTCTGTCCCCTTAATTACTTCGCTGAAAACCCTCCCCTTTCCTACCATCTAACCATCACTAGCACCCATATTTTTCTATCAAACCAACTTTTCCCATTCTACTCCAAACAACATCTTGACGGCCTCCAATCTTTCGATGTCTCCTTTTCTTTAAATCCAAATTTCTAACCAATACAGCAATACACTCAGTTCAATTGATTTTACGAATTCAGTTATTGCATGGAACATATATCGGTCTGGTGAAAAGAGTATCCAGCATAAAATTGTATTTTATTGAAAATAATTGATTTATATCCGATATTGAATTTGAAATAAAAATTAATGTTATTGTCATAAGTAATAACACTCGTGAGAAGCCACTGAAAATATATTGTAATGTAAAGTATCTAGATAAAGAAGGATACTATTCACAGAGAAATGTGATAGCTCTTATGCTGCGGCAAGATTTTAGTCGAGGGATTTAATGAATTCGGAGTTTCATTTGATGTGAGCGATTTCAATGTATTCTTTTAGAAAACCATGAGTGAATGTTTCCGTAGTTTATATCTCAAATTTACATCTATGTGTATGCGATGTATATCTCCGTCTACCTGAAGGAATAGGTGTATTGTTAAAAGTACTTCAACAATTAAGGTTATTTCGCATCGATGGACCCCCTCCTGGAATCGAATCCGGGAACGCTTGTACCACAGGCAAACGCGCAGCCCACTTGGCTATGCGGGAGCCCCGGCCTACCTGAATTTTACTTATTTACTCACATAAAGACCCTAATTTATGGCACATATGTTTATTCCGATTTTTATTCATCCACCCTTTTACTGTATTCTCCGCTGACAGTGTTATTCGTCTTTATTTATCTCACACGATTCAGAAGGATATCGGATGTTTGCTACGGACCCTATTAACTTCCTCTTTCCACTTTCAACCTCCCCCTGCTCATTCCTGTTAAATTTTCCATTTCCCTTTGCTTTCCGCGATTACTTCCCCACCATTCCGCCAACCCTTTCAGCTCCCACGCGCTCCCTCACGACCCCTCTTCCGCATTCCGCTATATTCACACAATTTTCTCCATTCTCACCCTCTCCGACCCACAACTTCTAATTTTCCTTTCTGCAGCCTCCTCTTATCTCCTCCCATGCATCCCTCCCCCAAACCGCCGCTCTCCTCCACCAGACGTCTCTGTTTTCCTTACCCCGGAGGCGTGAGTGTTCATATCCTTCTCATCCGCCCTTATGAGTGGGTGGACGTATCTCCCTCACTTCCATCTCCATCAGCCGTTCACCCCCGCATTTACGTGTTACGAGAGCGTGTAGGCCATGTGCTCCGCAGTGCCGGTGTAGGGAAAGTGTGAAGGGTTGGGAAGGGTGATATTTCGGTCGGACTAAGCAAAGATAGAGGGCGTAGTTGATGAGTGATTAAGAGAGAGGCACTTACAGGGAAATATGACGAAATAATGTGTTAAACTCAATGATTGCATCGACCCGACAATTATGATTAGGAGAGGTTAGAATATCATTCAGCTCCTAATCAGCTTGCTCTTGCGTTTAGATCTTCAAGCGAGTACTGTGTTTAGTTATTCAGGTATTAATCAGAATAACATGTAAACTGTTTCCCATTCACAGCATTCAACATCTGTAGGAGTTAATGAGTCGAAATTGCTTAATAATATGGCCTGACGGTATGAGTTAAAGGTAACATTAACATCGTCTGTTATTACCCACCGTTTTACGTCTGGTTCATTCCGGTTTTCGCTCAATATCGAAGAAAATTTAGTTTACAATTCAGTTTGCACAATATAGTTTCAGTTTTAGTTCCGGTTTCGCTTCGGAACTGAATTTCCATCTGTCGAACTGGTAGTTTTCTCATAGATCAAATCATTAAGTTTTATTGTTCTACTGAAAATTAATTACTAAGGATGACTTTCTTTTGACGTATCGTTTACCAACATTTAAAATAAAACCAGGGATATGAAAGAAATAATCATAGTGTGAGATTAAATTATACATTTTAATTGGTGATTTGAAAATTATAGTTATTCATCGTTATAAAATACATCTTACCCTCAATCAGAATGCTAACCGAAAACTGCTACGGAATCAATAAAGGTTTGGCCGAAGTTGCTAAGTTGAAGTTTGAGCTCGGGTTTGGTTTTCGCTCCTTTAAAAAAAAAACGATTTTTTCTGTTTGATTCTTTTTCGGTGCCCGGGAACTAACAAACTGAGAAGTATGATAAAGGAGGAGGTATTTCGATGCCCGGGAACTAACAAACTGAGAAGTATGATAAAGGAGGAGGTATGAAATAGATTTGAGACGCGTCAAATACGCTGTCCCAGTATAAACGTCAAAATGGAGATGAAACGACTGAATCCATACCTCTGTTCCGTGGATGTTGGAACGGGATATACAAGTAACGAAGGGTAGTTGAAGCATAAAACGATGTTTACGTTCTCAGCGAAAGCGGTGCACACGAGGAAAGAAACATATGTTGATTGTGGAGGCAACCTAGCTTTCTCATCCCATAAGGAAACGGCGTGATTGGTACTCCGTGTTTACACTGTAAAAAAGAGGCTGGAGAGAATGAGAAAGAGGGCGTTAAAGAGATAGACGCAACCTAGGAATAAGAAAGGGGGATTATGATGTAGCTCCATCCACAGCGGCGCTCTCAAACTCACATTTGATAAGTTACAGAATCTCTCTCCAACCCTACCGCCTTCCTTCCCTGAAGGGCCGTCTACTCTCAACCCCCTTCATTCCATTTCCTCCCCTGCTTTTAGTTTTTGAATCCCCGCACGGGTTCTCATATATGACATCAGAGTACGCGCATACTGGAGAATAAGTAACGTACGGGGAGATAGGGATGGAATAATGCTCCACCTGTCCGAATCAAGAGAGCTCCTCTGTATTTCTGGCATAAAAGGGCATTCCTTTTTCCTTCCCCATCCGTCTTTCTCGCTTTAGCGTTGCGGACGATAAAGGGAAAGTCGGAGTTTTATTTATTTACCGAAACACGGAGTTTATGATTGGGCGTCGGGGGCGTTTGTGATGACTGGAAGACGTGCGAGCAAACAGACATCGGATTGGAATCTAGTATTGCGCCTTATCCGGCACTTTTTGCCTCGGTGTTTATGCGTCCCCGTGAAAGGTTTAGGGGAAGAGTTTTAAACACAAGGATATGACCTGCGTGCATTTTTTATGTGTTGCCTGCGAAAGGTTCTCGGGAGGGAGGTGCTCCGTGGATGTTTCCTCCGCTACAGTTTATGCGGTGATCTTCCGGGGTTTTAGAGCGAAGGAACGAATGCTCCTCGCTACAGTTTATCCTAGTGGTAATCGAAAGGGAAAGATACACAATCAAACTCAGCTTTCGGGAGTGGTTCTTTCGTCGCTTCTCACATCATCTCAGCTCATAGCAGCAGAGGATGTTATTTATCGCCTTTTGACTGTCAGCTGTATTTATAGAAGTTTTTCTCTCGTTCGTTGTTTTACAATTCGAGAACTTGTGAAAAATTTATAGAAGACTAAACTAGAAACTCTCAACTGATTTGTTATAAGAACTTTGTGTACCGTAAAACTTACGACGTACGTCTGCTTCAGATGTTTCTTTTCGCGAAAAGTTTCGTTTCTAAATGTAACTTTACGTATAAAGAACCACAGTATTGGAAAAGATCACATTAGAAAATGTATACATATCATGGAGGAATTCTTTAGAGATGATTTGAATTCAAACCGTAAGTAAGTATCGTTTATTGGTAGATAGAGTTAGCGATTCACGAAGTACGGGTGTTTGTCAGAGTTCTGCAATGGATATATGTCGCGGTTCTGTTCTGAGATACTCCTTTAATTGAGGTTTATCTTTGGGGACGATAGTATTGGTCTCGGGTCGGAAGACCTAGCATTTACGATTTCACTAAACGTTTACGAATCACAGCGAGTTTTCAAAATTTTCAATTTATTTATTTTATATGACTAAATAATACCATATTTGTATAGTCACGGTTAAAATTGCATTTATACCTAGTTTTCTTCTGTTAAATTTACACAATAGATCAAACAATTAAGAGAGTAAATTGAGAAAATCGTACAGTACAGTTAATTCTGTTAATTTTTGCCTCTCCCCTTTCTAATCCCGCCTTTTTTTTCTTTCTCAGCATTATTTCCATCACTTATGGGGTAGACTGGTGGGTTTTGGTGATTGGTGATGAATTTGACATTGGCGCACCGATTTTTACGGCCAGTTGCCTTCCTGCCGCCAACCCTCCGATTACTCGGATCTCGAACCCAGGATCTTGGTGGTGGAGGGCTAGTTCTCTAATCGCTCCGCTACAGCGACGGTCTTTCTATTTGTATTTATACTATTTGAGGGAGTACAAAGGGAAACGTCCATGCGGCTTGCACAATGTTTCTGTTCTTAACTTCCATGCCTTCCGGTGATTCGCTTAGACACGCCATCTCCCGTTAGTATTAACTTAAACTGTTCCCTTTTATAATTAAGTTTTTCCTTTAGCTCAAACGTATAAGTTATTCCTCGCAAAATAGTGTAACGATAAAAACACTGTAATTAAATGAAGTGATGCGTCCGACATTACTCATTACTCTTAAGGAGTATTTTTTAATCTCCGATGATTTATTTCACGTTTGATATCTTTTGCAAGAAACAGAGTATAATATAGCCTTCAAACTCCGCCAATAATGTAGTTTTGTTTGCTGGAAGTAGATTTATTGTAACAAATGAATCAATCCCTTTTCTCCGTAAAGGAGAAGCGGAAAGAGTTATCAACTGTTCCGGTATTAAATGAAAATCTCACTTGATGAAATTAATTACAGCCGCCGACAACATGCGTAGAACGAACGTCCGCTGTATATTTGAATTAGCTGTTGGTTTGTGCCTTAGGGGAATTGCTTTTTCCCTTTTCCTCATACTCCGACGAATATTTCTCTTTGATATCTTTCCTTTTCAACGTCCACCCCAATTTCTCTTCCTTCGAAACCTCTCCCTCTTGTGTTGCGTTTCACCGACTCGAACACCCCTCCACGACCTTTGCTTACCGAAATTCCAAACTTCTGAATCCCTTTCCCCAAATCTAACTGGCCTAATAACCTCAGGCGCGAATATGTTACGCGCTTTCCATCATCATCTTTGGATTTCATTTCTGGCGATCAACCGCACGTGCCCAACGCGAAGCTGAGATTTCAGCACCTTGTTTTACTTCAGTTACATGTGTAATATACGAGGCTAGTGAGGGAGGTATATTAAGGTGCGGTTAGTGTTGATGGGAGAGAAATCTTCCCATTATGAGATTGACGTCACCAGGTAACTCCCATTTCAATAGGCCTTTATCTTCTTTATAGTCTTTGATCGTGATGAATGAAAATAGCATACCTTCTAGGTGAATGCTGCTTGTCGATGATGTTTCTCGCTGCGAATGCGTAACGAGGTACAAATTTAAAAATTTTTACTTTTGCTTTAGGCGTACGGCAAAGCATTAGATTGGGGGTTAATAGTGATGGATTATTAGGGTAGGAACTAAACAAGGATAACTAACGTATTTAAAGACCTATTTGCAATACTTGACAGCTACCATAGGTTAAAATGACCAAGCTGATCAGATGTTAGAGGCACAGAGTAGTAAACCTGAAGTAAAGTATAGAAAAAACTGTGTATGGCTGAAGGGGAAAAAAGCTGTGAGGAATGCTGTAAGATAGCAAGTTGTAATAGGTAAGGATAGAATGAAATTTTACGGTAAGGCTTATTACTGTGATGGTTGAAATCATGGCCAATCAAAAAAAACATGAAAGGAAGCAGGGAATCGAAGGAAGTTGAATTCAATCCGTAAATGAAGAAGTTACGTTGATTGTACGGGGTAGCAAGAAAAGATATAAAGTTATAAATATAAGCGCACCTTCGATAATTCCCAAATTAAAACAGGCATAAGAGAAGTCTGATAGAACCGAGACACGAACCCGAATATTTCAGTTTTCGGGCGGCTGCTCTATCCACTTAAGATATTTTGCCATTCATATATGCCGTTATGGGAGGCTTTTAGGCAAAAGATTTTTTCATGCACGTTTTTCCTTGGGATAAACAAAGATTTTAACTTCAGATGAACAGTTAAGGTGAATTTAATGATTAACAAAATACAGGATTACGAGATACAAAAAAGTTAAATGCTGCGGAAATATGAAGACCGTATGCAACAATACTTAAATATAATATTTATCATGAGTCCCCCTGCATGCGTACTCGGTTTCAACGATTCCAGATACAACAATTGTTTAGTTTATTTTTTTATGATTTTTTTAAGTGATCACTTTTTGATTTTCTTTAGAGTAATCTCGGAGTCGAAGTAAGTGAAGCACGATGAACCTATAAATAAAATCTCAGATAGAATAGGGAACGATCGAGACGGGCTATTTTTAACGTCATTAATTTTCATAGCATGATAGCCATGAGTCTGAGACAAATGGGAAAGATGAGAGATACGTACATTTTTCTCTTTGTTATATCGAAGGAAACATGAAAAAGATAGCATTCGTCAAAATATGACAGAAAGAACCAATTAAGTTATTAAATTATGTCTTTTTATGAATTTTATTAATTTATTTTAAATTTGAATCCTTTTCTGTTACATGGTTCATTGTTTTCAATCCATTGTAAAGGCCTTGTACTGCTAGGACGGAATGTAGTAGATATTTTCTTTATTTTGTATCTGGAAAATTATTTCTTTGCTTCCGGAGTAGTCTGCACATGCTCAGATTTATAAAAAGCATTCCAATTATCTGTTCTATATCCACCACCGTGAGCATTAACGAAAATTAGAATTATCAGAATGAAAATCACGAAGCTCTTTTCAGTTATTTAATTAATATCAGATACAGAATAAAATCAAATGTGGAAGGCTTTATCATGTGAAAATCCAAAGCACGATAACGTAGGAACAAAAATCACATTTATGTATTTCCACGGATAGATACATATTTCCACAGATCTGTTAATATTTCCGCAGAGAGTTATCTGTGTGTAAAAAGTGATTTTTTCCCTACAGTTCCGTAGATACAGAAATATTTGTTAAATATAAAGAAAGCAGTCGGACTAAATCCGCGATTCTCTGCTACGTCTCGATTTTCAAGAGGAAGTAACCATCTACGAAGCTATATTTCCATCGCTATCGTTTTAATGAAATTTTCTGACTCATGATTTCGGTGTATTTCATAAAGATAGTTCTATGATCAAGAAACCTAGATTGATGTAACCCATGCCTATGTTAGGCAAAAAAATTCTTTAGTCGTACAATCGCGCATGACATTGAGCCAATCATGACATCAGGATTAGTGAAATTTCGAACATGCGAAACTTCTTGCAGTCTTGCGTCGCTCTGTGAGATTTATAGAATTTGTCGACAGGTTTCTACTTTTTGATGTTAGCTTTAAAATCCTCCGATCTTTTTAAATCATAATGCCCTTATATGTCATGTCCTAGGGGCGCTTCATTTATCGACGCAGACCTACACGTGTTCCTAAAGCTACATGTACACCCTGGCTTGCTTCAAGCAGACAGGGCTCATCTCCCACCCCTAAATGTACTCATCCCATCTTTTCGAAAGTCCTTCCACCCTTTCTTTCTCCTCCCTTTTCTATCCCCTTTTTCCACTCCATCTTCCACACCTACTTCCTTTTTACACCTGATGGACTTCTTCCTGAGACCAGATCAGCCAGGGTTGCCAACCTCTCCAGTTTTACGTTCCTAAATTTCGACTATTCCTTCGAATTTAATCCACCATTTGGATGAACGGGTACTTCCTCCGCAGTAACTGAAAATATAATAATATCTATGATGATGAATTAAATCGTATTGCTACATATATTTCATTGTTAGTAAACTGTACTTTGATGGTGCTCAGTGTTCGGACGATTTTCTTTAATTTAATTCCGCTAAACGTTATATCTATGCAGTCGACATTACCATTACATTGTTTAAGTATTTCGACTGAAGCTCGTTTAAACGCAGCAGTCGTTTACTTATTCTGAACGATTAAGTATCTTAAATGATGACAGAGACTTTTTCAGAGACCATTTTCGCAGAATAATTGATCGAATTAATTACCAAAGAATGCCAAAAGTAGGATTATTCAAATATCGATGAAGATATTATCAAATTAAGGTCTAAACGGGGGTGAAGAACCTAGGTGAGAAAAAGTGAAAAAAATTTTTTAATGAATTTGAAGGAATTAAAAAGGAAGCACTTTTAAAAAATGAACCTAGTTCCTATTTATTATAAAAATCGTGGTTCCTTTTTATTTCCTCCAAATTTATCATGGAATACCACAACGTTACCCGCCAATTAGTTGAGCCTACTATATTTAAATGAATGAGTCGTAAGATCTGAAAATTAATTTCAATACCATCTCACACGTTACCTAGTATAGGTCCCGCTGACTAAATTTATGATGCTCGAAAACATATTTGATGCTTATAACGGAGTCGTAATTTTGCCAACCGCTGTGATTTTTTACGGATAATATGTTTGATTATTAACCAGTCGGAGATATTCCGCTTTAAGATTATTTTGCCTCCGAATTTATTTAGCTACCCGCAGAAGCAATAGTCATGATTCACACCTCGGGATCTCTGAAGTCTAACTTCAGGACACACTACACCGGAAACAGACTCTTTTAGAGTTGGCAGCCATGTCCCTTTCCCCTTCACGCTCTGCTCTTCGGTGCATCCTAACCCTCCGTACTTATATGCCTCTTCAAACGCTGCATCCTTACCCCGCGTTTTCATCCCCCTCGCACAACTAGCGCCCGTGGAGAATGTGCTGTGTATGTGTTGCTGCACTCATTTGTTGCTGCCACTTACTACGAGAGAGTGCGACCATCCCTTGCACTTCCTGCCCTTGTCTCGCCCCCTCCCGTGGAACAGAGGGACACACCCACTCTCTCTCATCTCCCCCCGCCCTCGTGTCAATCATCTCCCTCCATAGAGCTCCTCATTTTCGCCCCACTTTGTCTCAGTCACTTCCTAGATAAACAAGAGTCACAGGCGTGACTCTGACATCGGGCTCATAACATCACTCTTCCTCCGCCATAAGTGGCCTCCATTATTTGTTCAGCTCGATGCCAATAGTAATAATAGGTTAATCAATGGTGATTTATTTACTCGCGCTCCCCGGCTAGACGGAGGAGAATTTTCGGGTCCTATGTTTTCAAGGTGGGGGCGAATGTCAAATGACGGATACACTTCCTGCTCCCTGCCGCGTGGGTGAGCGGGATTTTGAGTAATGGGATCGCTTGTTTTAGACGGAGGATGGTAAATAGTCGTTACAATTTGCCTAGATTGGGGATCATGATGCTCTGGATGTTATGGCTCGTAGTTAGCGGGTTATAGGGAGCATATCGGTGTGTGTCTAATCAATCACCCGGGGTACAGGCATGAGAAAACATTGGGCTTGAAGTAAGAACAAACGCATTGAGTTTGACATGGGATGATTTAGAAAAATGTAGCAGCAGATATTCGTGCAGAATAACTATCACTAATATGAAATTTGTCAGGAATAATATTTTTTTGCTTTCCAAGCACAGTTGGCTTGAAGTAAGAACAAACGCATTGAGTTTGACATGGGATGATTTAGAAAAATGTAGCAGCAGATATTCGTGCAGAATAACTATCACTAATATGAAATTTGTCAGGAAAAATCTCTTTTGTTTTCCAAGCACAACGAATATAAATCTATTTCCATGCTTATCAATGTATACCTATAGGATCTCTTTTCATTTAGAGACTCACGAAAAGTAAGTTTTCTTCTTAATGTTTGATTAAATTTTTGTTGTGATTCTATTCAAATCTTCGGATGTATTCATTGAGGTAATGATGAAACTGCAGTCTATATCGGAGAAATCCCACGTTAAAATGTAATGGAAGTAGAAAAGGAATTTAAGGTTTTTGAAATAAGAGAACTTTTATATTTTCTCGAGCTTTTATTTTAATTAGTTGAAAAACTATTATATTTCCTATCCTTTGTTGTAGGATATATAGTTGTAACCTTGATACGTTATGTTTAACAGCTAAATGGATTGATTTAATTTTGTCTGAGTATGCGTATGGGGAAACGACCGATGACAGCTCATCTGAATAGGAAGAGGAAATTTGATTTTTCAAAATCTAACATTTCTTTCGATTATGAATTATTACACACGTGCTTGAGTGAATCTTGAATGAAAATGAGGGAAAATCAAAAACTTGCATTTCACATTTGTCACTAAAGATATAATACAATTTTCATTGCAAGGGCTGGTACAGAAATTCGAGTTGTTGTTAATAGCATATGGTGGACACATGCCGTAACGCCAGTTACAATAATTATAATAATTATGCTAAAATTGATTAATATTAATATCTTTATGCAACAAAACTAGTGAGTTCTAAGCTAAAAGGCATAAGTTTTAAACAAAAATCAGAAAAATATCCATATATCTGCTCATTTTTATATTTGATCTCTCTCACACAACTGAATTCTAATGCTGTTATGTAAAGGGAAATTATTTAGTATTTTTATATTCATGTATTCTTGTCATATATAGGAACGAGTATGCTTTAAGTCTCAAGCTGAGGCCATCGCCGTGCCGTTAAAGGAGATAATAAACGACCAAACTCTGATCTGATTCTGATCGCTGAAATTCGCTCCTGGTCACCTGCATTTATTGGTTTAATGAATAGATATATATCATCCAACAGAGTATCTCAATGTCGGAAATTTTTAAATCAATGAGTTGAAACTCGTTGAATATTCCCTCCCTCGATACTTAATTGAAGCTTATAATTTTCGGAATCATGAAAGATGAAATTGTAAGGATGAGGGAAAGGTGTTTTACGAGAAGGCGTGCGCTTTAAAACTGAAGGATAATAATAATGTCTTTATTTAGGCGAATTTTAGTCTAATGAGAAAACTCTTACAATTAACCTTTTACAAGTCACGATCACAAGCAATTATGGACAACCTAACCAGGATTTGAACCCGGCACCTTGGTGTTGCTGGGCTAGCACGCTAACCACTACGCCACGAAGGCCATAATAGGAACTGAAAAATAACGATATGGCCGGGACTCGAACAAAGGTCTTCGACTTTCCGGGCGTGTATTATATTTATTAAACTACCACGCCGCGTCTCTTCCAATCTGTTAACGGGATGCTTAATCGTAGTTTATTTGATAGTGGTTAGAATAACTGCCCGGAAAAAAAGGAGACCTGGGTTCGGGTCTCAGTCACGTCTCAGATTCTTACTTCCGTTTATCCGTGGAACAATGAATTGCTCTTGATGGGTAGATGTTTTGATTTGATTCCAAGTGTTAATGTTTTGGATATCACTAGGTACTCAGCTTTTCGTGAAATAAAATTTTAAGATGAAGTATAGGCAACTCCGCTGACAAATATTTTCCATTCTTCTTACGACTTCCCCTTTCCAGGGAATCGCGGAGTCCCGAAGCTTACCCTTACCGCAGTATTCAAAGCAACTTCGCGCTCATGACGGCAACTAGGTTCATTATAACGATTCGCTCTATGTTTATCCGCACCCATTTTCGCGGAGCATACAGATCGAGTACGATTTCACAAGGACTTGGCGGAGAAGAATGGGGATCGCGAAAGCGCTATTTACATTTTGAAAACGGAACCGTGTTTCGCTAGCGAAAAAGGAGATGGGACCCGAATCAAAAATTGCGCTCATTTGACGTGTTTGTTTGTCTCCGTTTTTTCGCGGGCCGCGGGGTAAACGATGATCTCAAAACTTTCATCACGTATGATTATGGGAGAAATTTTTAATCACCGCATATCCTTTCCGAAATCATAACGCGTCGCGTGTATTTTTTCTCAATCCCATCCATCTCGCCTCATCTTCCCAAATATTTGCTTTCTGAATATAAATATTTATGGCGACCGTGCATTTAGTCCTTCCAAAAATAAAGAGGGAGCGTGTGTCCTTCCCATTTCCTACCATTGCACTCATTTCCTCTTCCGGAACTCCTCGACCGTCATCGCACCAGCAGCGCGGACCCCTCCAATGTTTTCTCTCGCCAAAGATCACCCTCATACACACGGTGAGACCCCCATCTCTCTCTCTCTCTCTACTCCCCTTCGCTCTTCAAATAGGCAGTTCTTCCACCTCACTTCCTCTTTCTCTCTCTCTCTCACCCTCTATCCATCACTCCTCCATGTTTGCTCATGTCTCTCGTTTGTAATTAACTCCCAATCCGCCAATCTTCTCCCTCTCCCTTTCCACGTTCATTCTCCTCGTTTTATTCTCGTGTTGTCTGTTATTTGCCTCAGATCGATTTCGTAGTCCCCCTTTTTCCGTTTAAAGCTCCGGTAAACGGACTAAAGTGATGCCTCGGCTAACGAGACGCCAAGAATGAATTTTTCGGCAAAAGAGGAGTTTTTCGCTCCTCGAGGTTTCGAACTGTAATTAATAATGATCCGGTTTTCTCTGAAGTTCATCGTAAACGCCTAATTTCGGTTTTTCCGGTTTTTCTTCAGTAACTATTGTCAAACCAGTTTTTGATCCATGAGGTCGTGAACAGTCTACGGCCTAAATGTACTTCGTCTTATAGATTTTAAGTTTTTTGAACAGCTCTCATTGTTAAACTAACCATTTTCATTTTGACTTTCGCTCCGATTCCAGTTTTTCTCCAGCATCCACAGGCAAACCGGTTAAAATAGTAGTTTATTGCTCCGGGAAAGAAATGTTTTAGTCCTTGTTAAGGTAGTCGCATAAAGGCGGCTTTCTTATATTTAATTCTCGGAGCGAAATCAGTCACTTATCGGGATTTTTTCAAATATCGCTGGTACATACTTCATGTAATTCATTCTCAATACTTCTTAAATCGGTTAAGTAGTGTTTCTCACGCTTCATTTCACCAAGAATGAGAAAAAGCGATGGTTTCAAAATATTTGATATTGTATTCCGTTTCATCTAGCAAAATCTTATATTTTCCGTATGCCAATGTTCGTAAATGACCTAAATTAAATATGGAGCCTATATTAATGACTAGTCAAGCCGAAATTATTGGTGCAAACTATATAATAGCAATGGGTGGTATATATACCCGAAATAATAATCACCGTTTGTATATATTAATATATTAATTTATCCGTTGTCAGTAACTCCCATAAGAAATGCATTGGTGTAATATTTTACTAATTAATTTCATGCACTTCCCGATTAGATAGAAGTATGAAATTTAAGAATGCATTAGAAACCTTTAAAACTATTAAATACCCAATGTTTTTATACCAAAAGTATCATTGGTTCGACTCCAATTGACTGGAAACCCTCCCCTAAGATGCACGTAATTTATATTTTGATCGAGTGTAGCCTTATTTTCTTTTGCAAAATTAAAATAGAAATAATGACTTTACAAAATCTAGACAAGTACTAAAAGAAAATAAATTAACAAATTTTTTTATTTTGGTCGTAGAATATAAATTTAGATTCTAAATCGCGTGAATTTGAATAAGAATGACGAAAATGTTATAGCATTCTTGGTTATAAACAACCCGTCCGTTTGACAATCAAGGAGATTGTTGAACTTGACTCTCATACGCATATTTGGGAAAGATATGCCTTAAGACTCACATGGGGAAAGAGAGCCGACATTTTATGGTTAGGAAAGTTTTTGTAAACTTTGGAAATCTCAACAATAAATTCTTACAAATAATGTAACTTTCTACGTTTCATATGGTTTTAAATTGCAGTTCATGAAAAAAATTCAAAACATTAATATTTTCATTCACAAAATAAACATGGAGAATTTGAATTTTTCCTGGTGGATAGTTTACGTATATTTTTCTCGGGTTAACACCCAGGTAAGTTCAGATGACAATGAAGTCGCCAACGTTTCAATTAAGTAAGTAAAGTTCAACGTTTCGTTAGTAAGTTAGGGGCGGGGCAGGAACCTGTCACCTCTGGATGGCCTGAATCCCCTGACTACTAAGAACTGTTATATTTTATCAAAAAGTAGCATGAAAAAGATCGCTTTATAAGCACATTAATTTTGTCTTTGTACAAGCAGTATCTTTCATAACGGTACAAGGCTACTTTGATCGAATTTCGTAAAAATGTATTGCTCGCTAAAATCTTTCCTTATTCATTTTAGCATCGCTTTTTCTATTCCCGTTTTCTTCCCAGAAAAGTCTTTCTAAATTTTTGTATCTCACGTATGAATACTTTCACGGTCACGCATTCCTCACAAAGAAAGGCCAAAAAATGCCTTTCGGCAAAGGAGGGGTTAATTTTGGAAGAAAAGCACGAGGAAACTTCAGCGAACACAAGTCGAGAGTAACACATTCTTTTAGCGCAGCCTATCCGAATAATTGCTTTGTTCTTCGCTCCAAAGCGTAATAAAACGAAAGTTCCGTTTTTACCTCGTTAATTCTCTCTCCTACGCGACTCTACGCCACCGGCCGCCTTTTTTCCATTCGTTCTCCACTCAGAATTCCACTCCATGCCTTTCTCTGTCTCTCCCTTCTTCCTTTTCCTGCCAAATTGTATTGGCCTCCACTCTTTCGGACCGCGTTGTTCCCCGAGCGGGCACTCTAATTACTTCCAACTTTTCATATCCACTCCCAATTGACGAGGATATAATAGTCGCCCTTGTTTTCCTCCAACTTTTCCCTGCCAACTGAGGCTTTAAGCCGACCGTTCCAAGAGCGACGCGGATTTTTTTCCATTGAGTTTCGATTCTGTTTCGCCGAAGGATCATTAACAATCGATGGCTCGTTATGCAGTCATTTTTAAGTTTTGTTCTTCGCGTGGAAACGTTGCTCGCTCGACGGCATTTCAGCTCCCAAAGCTAACATTCCATCTCCGTCTCGCGTATTTTTCCTCACTTCCTTGCTCGGGAATACGCGAGTTTTTTTGCGTGGAACGGAACGCTGGATAATGGAGGATTTATTTTAAAGGCCTTTGAGTGGGCGTGCGTTATTGTTTCCTGGAGCCCGTAGTGTGTCGGATGAATGGAAACCTTGAATTCAATTCGGCGAGGTTCTCCTGTCTGAAGAAGAATGTTCCCAGATGTATAATTAGGTAATTTGTTTTAGTTACATGTTGAAAAGGCTTGGGATACCGTGCTTTGGTTTACTTTTTAAGCTCTGCCAGTAAAAGCACGTTTTCAGCACGTGTACTCTTGTAAGTAAATTAGATACAATCAATTTGGATTGACAGGGCGTGAAAGACTACCGTAATTCTCATCTCGAAAGTAGACCACTGGAGCAATCCTAATTGCCATGGTAAAATTCAGAGGAAAGGAAAATGAGCACGGAAGTTTTACTTGGAAATAGTGATGATGAGACTCTTGTAAAAAGTTCTTCTTTCCTTATTATCTTTGTTTCAGGATTAAGATGTAAAATTTCTAGATTTAAAATTGAGATGTGCTTATTTTTAATTATTCTGATACTCTGCTCTACTTCTTCTTTCCAAAAAAGTTAATATGGGTTGTTCATGATCCGCGTTTGCTTAGCTCTGTTTTCATTTCGGTGCTTTTAATCTGTGAATACATCCATTTATGAATTAATTACATTTTATATGTGTTTGATTATCGACAGAGAAACTTGTTTTCTTTTCATTACCGTAACCTAAACAATATTTGCACTACGTCTTCGAAAAAGGAAGTACCGTGTTTATAAATGAGCCACATTCAGTTATTTTGAGCCGCAGTGTCAATACCTACCAGCTTATTATCAATCATCTTTTCCATTAAAATTATTTACTGGATAATTTCATAATATTGGCCCGTGGGTGATTGAAGTATGTTACGTTGGTGCAATTGTAGTACTCCATATACATATTGCAATAGCCGGTGGAGGTGGATGATTACTAGATGCACAGTGAATGCTGACTATCGTAATAGTAAAGTAGTATCTTATTGCGAGTATTTTAGGATTATTTTAGGATGTGAGAAACCACTTTCAAGATGACGAAGATTTCAGCGGATGAATGCGATTCTAGTATTAACTATTTATCTTTCTACACCGATGAAAATCAATCAAGTAAAAAATGTGAAGTATAAATGTATAAATATGACATAATAGACCGGACTTCGTGGAATGATGTGATAAAGAAATGAAGAAGAGCTTTGTAATTTTCACTATCGTGACAACGACAGTTATTAACCGAATAACTTACATTAGGTAAATATTAAACTATTTCAGCTGAGTTATATAAAACACCGGTCGTCTAAGTGAAGATACTGTGAATATTACAAAGTTCTTCTTCACTCCTTTACTAATTTACTAAAATATTATAATTGTGAACTCTGCTTTAATACTGCATACCTCCATTGACTATGATCGTTTTCAAATTGCATCAGTTCGTTTAGACGACTACGGTCGAGACGCGTCTCTACCATTAATATTAATAGCGAAATAGTTCCAACAAAGGCGCTTTTACTAGTCTGCGCTCTAGTTTGTTGGTTTCGGTATCCTTTTTTCGTTATTCAAACACAGAGGGGAAGGATCCAAATCTTCCACTTGATTTATGCCTCATGCATTCATTGTTCCAATGAAGAAGAATATCCGTGATATTTTTCTCAGGGATTGAGCCTTTAATCTCGTCGCTGGAACATAACATCCTTGCCTAAGTCAGCGCTTGGCTAGAATGATAATTAGGCCCTCGGCTGAGTAAGCAGGACGTGGGGGCGAAACTCGCGGCATCCGTCACAAGGCCCTCTTTCATTGTCTCTTCGAAATGATTTCGCCGGATGATTATGTGGGCGAAGAGCCACGTCAGGGGCGTCTTCTTCCAAAGCGATGTGGAGATAGGAGGGGCTGAAACATCACGAGATGGCATCGCTTAGTAAACACGGTTAAAGAACTAAGGGAGCGCGGCGAAAGATAGCGCGTTTAAGGATCCGAAGTGTATTTAAGGTAGGGGTGCGGATCGTCTAATTTTGTGTTTGAAAAGATCTACTGAGTTTGTGATGAGGAGGTTGGTTTTGTATTGCTTCTGATTTCTCAGCGGTTTTTTCAGTTCTATGTATAAGAGATGGTTACGCGTATTCTCCTCTGGAAACTGAATGTTATCAGCGCGGAGGTGAAAATACACGCCATGAAAAATTGCCCATCCTTCCATTGAATTCAGCTTCAGTGGTAAAGGAACAATTTATTGCGTCGAATGCTTATTTAGTTATTGCCCGCGAAAGCTAAGGCGGTTTTAATTTAAGGACGCCCCCTAAATATCTTTAAAGAACATTTCTTAATTTCCTAGTTTTACCTTTATTGTTGTAGGTTTATTTTTATAGATACATATGTCATTCATTCTTAATTATAAACGAAAAATAAATAAAATAAACTATTACAGATCAGATGAAAAAATCACAAAACGCTGTTGTTTGTTTTGTTGTTGTTTTATTCTGAATCTTTTATACTTACAAAATGTATCGATTTTAAACATTTAGATTTAATATTTTTTATTTTTACCAATCTGAAAATAAATTCATACATTTTTAAAGAAGATCCACGTAAAATCCTCCACTAATGGATTAATGAACTTCTTTTATGAGAATTTTGACACCTTTCATAGTTTATAGATCTTGTACTTCTACTTGCGATATGAAATAATTAACTCAGTTTCTGTATGAATATAATATGAATATAACAATCGTTTTTTACTATTTTCGCGTCATTTATCGTTTTTTAATCCCACAAAATTTTTGCGAATTTATTCTTATATCTTTTTATGTGGTCACCTTGCTTGATCCATGATTTACTTACCCGAAACTTCGCTCACATTTTGCGCGGAATGTATGATAACATAGAACATTGTTGTACTTGTAAAAGGAAAGGGTTTAAAACTTTTATGAACTCCTCCGCATACGTTGATTAAAAATCATCAATACCACTAGGTAGAAAGTTTTTAATATATTAATCAAAACTTCGACGTGAGTGTCTTCACCAGTTCCTTGCAATTCGCGCTGGATTTTAGTTTCTTTAATCCTAAGTAACGTCTCCGTGTTGGTAGTCTCCTAAAATCTTGTGAGATAAAAGTAGTTCAACTTTAGTACTTTGCTTTACTTTAATATTTTAGGCGTTCGTGGCACTTACTTTTATTCAGCGATCGAGCTGAAAATAGACTGCCGAAAGAGTAAGCGGTGTTTGACATTCTTTGAAATAAGCATTTATTTTGCGGAAGTTTGCCTTGGGTACTCCACCATTTTTCTTCTTTTACGTTCAATTTAGTAAATTTTTGGTAGCTGAAAGGATGGAATTAAACTCCTTAATTCCATAGCTTCCGAGCCCTCATTTTTCCGCTCACATTCCGTTATTTCTGAATCTTAATAAATTTATTCAGCTTTTAATTCATCTTCAGAAACTAGGCCGAGAGTTCAACTACGACGTTGACGGAAAAAAAACAGAAAGATATCCGAGGACTTGAATCAGAAACTTTAATTGCGTCTTCCCGGTATAGTAGAGGACACTCCCGAAGTCCTCAACAGGGGTGGGTTCTAAAACCAAGGGGCCTTCAGCTGCTATAATATTCTGCATAAGGGACTAAGTGACTGTATTAGCAAATGTCATTCTCATTCCTGGCGAAATATTAGAGGTATAAATTGAAAGGGATTAATCCATTTCCTCTTCTTCATTAATAATGTTTTAATAAAGTGGTGCCCAAGTAGCTAGATATATGTCTGATAGACGATTTCAGTCTGCAACTAGATAAATATTTAATGAGAATTTTTTTTCGAGATAATCTCCGGGCTCCCGGATAGCCAAGTGTTTTGCGCGTCTGTCTTTGGTGAGAGTTAGGGCGAATTTAAGCTATCAGAAGACCTAGGCGTAAAGATTAGATTGAGACCTCCACTAGGAATTATGAGTAAAAATTCGAATTTTTTCATAAGATACGCATATATTCATCCCATATAATTCTCAGACGCTCACTGCGGAAGAATAAAAAAGTTTTGCATTCTTTGTATTGCTATAAATTGCAATGAATGATAGATAGACTAACTTACATTGTATAATATATATATTGACATAAGCAATGTAATATTCTGTAAACATATTATTTAGAATTACTAAACAAATATAAAATTCTTTCTTAAAGCGCAAAACCAGAACAAATTGTTTTTGAGAATTTATTATAAGTCTTATTGGGCCCCCATGTTGGATGAGGCCCTCAACTAGCGCTTAATGTTAAATCCGCCCCTTGGAGGAAGGAGTTCCGGGTTCGATTCCTGGTGGGAGGCTGTGGAAGCGTTTTTAACAATACTGCTATTTGTACATTATACAAGGGCTGGTTGTTTACATGTCTGTATATCAGGAACATAGTATATTTTTATTGTTCTTTCATATTTCGACTTTATTGTTTCCAATATATCTTTGCAATATTCTTTAGACTTAATGTAAGGGTAGGTTTGTTGAACAATATAAAATTGTGTAAATTACGAGGTTCATAATCAATTAAAGACCCCTTGGGATGTGATCTTTCTTGCGCCAAAAGTATAATTTAGAACTTGATACAAGTGCATGATCTGGCGCACGATCATTATTTTCTATTACTATAATTTTACTGCGATATATATGCGTAGTCAAGTAAGCCCCTTGTTAATGCAATTCGCTGCTAAGTCGCCGTTGGTGGACGCAGTCGATGGTTCGGTTTCCCCCTTTAAGAATTGGTGGCAGTTGAATTTGAGAAAAACGTATTCATCCTCGTACTTCTAATGATCTTTATAATCATAAATAATGTTTTTAGCAGTTTCTTTGTTTGCTCCGGTTAGATGCCTGATTTCCACTCAGTAATGGCTGAATCCATCGATTAAACGTTCAATGTAACTGTATGTACCAGTTGTAATTTATTTTTCCTCCATCATAAAATCTCAAATGCAGATAAAACAGTGTGATACGGCTAATCCGACGGCTCAGGTATCCGAAGCCGCATCTCTTCTGGGATGAGGACTCTCTCTTGCAGAGAGAGACCTCATTCAGTCAATCCAATACTGGAAAAAATTACTCCTTACATAGTACTTAATGGAATATTTTATCCAATCAGAGCTACAGATCGATCTAGGAAAGTAAAATAACATAGAGCGTAGTTTTAGAATCGTTACACTGATTTTTTAGCGGAAACATACCAAGGAAAGTTAAATTTTGCGCAAATCATTTCTATTCGCCCAAAAAAATATCGACCTTCAGTCATTCCGTTGAAGAGAATCCCTATATTTATCTATTTCCAATTATATTTTTCTATATATGTATATACTCTCGTTAATATTTTCGAAACGTGGGCGATTAGTTTTCACAGTACCTACTTCCTCATGATTTGCCATATCGCAGCTCATTCTTACAAAACTGCGACGGCAACGTGATGTTTAATCTGGGAAATCCCGGATTAGTGGCACCGCGGTGTAATTACTCGGACGCAAAATGCGGAATAAAACCCCAAAATATTTTGTCATAGATAGAAGTAGAATTAGCTGCAGCGGAGGAGATAGGGTGCATGGGCGAGCAGGAGATAAGTGGAGGGCGTTGTGACACTTACGGCAATCGCGGCTCGTTTTGACAAATTGCTGGACCGCGGCAACGGAGGTCGGGACATCCGACGTTGTCAGGTATTCCTCGTGATGAAGAGCAGAGGTAGAATTATTAAAGCTCCGCGACAGGAATTGAAAAATAAACGAATTATCAGGGCCTTTACAAAATTTAGTATCCGCCCGAAGCGAACTCCGATCTCGTTGCTCGTAAACGGCGAGATACTTCTGTCACCGCGACCAGTGCACACGTGCGATACACGCCCGTATTAAATGTCTACAAGCAGACGTTTCCACGAACGATGAATCTAGGCTGGAACGCTGCGAAGATATTTCGCGGTAATCCGCGACTCATAACTCTACGTTTAATTCGTCCGAGTGGATTTGAGCGTTAGCGGGCTTAATCTAGAGGCGCGCAAAAATAGGAGAAGTGAAAAATAATTCCTGAGAGCGTGGCATGAAAAGCGCTGATTCGGAGGGAAAACAAATGGAATAGTTGGGAAGTCGTTTACTGTGTGCATAGTGCGGTCATTCTATCGTATCTTTCACTGTGCTTTCAGAGAAAGAAGCTCATTTCTATACACGGCCGAAACAAACAAATGTGACCAAAGCTGTTAAATTTAGCTTTTAGAGGCAACCTTTCATTCCGTAAAATCAACATCCACCATATTTACTGAAGTTCATTTGTGCGCAGTTATCTACACCACCCGCAAATTCGGTCTCCGGCTCCTTCTGAATTAAACTCAACTGAACCAAAATTGCCCTCTGAGAATATTTTTCTAACAATTGCTGGGGATTTTCTTTTGTATCGGCCGGAAATGTTTTCCAAAGCTGTATCGCTTGACTGGCATTCGTATACTCACGTTCGACGCGGTGGTTATATATGTTGACGTGGAAGTCGTTTCTTTTGGAAATTTACATCTTTAAGCGGTCGGAAGTAGTCCGAGGATATCTTTGCGTATTAAGTAGTACGGAGATTCATTTAAGGATAATAAGATTTTATTCAGACATTGTATGGACTTCGATAAAATTCAAATCTAACAGGAAAGAGAAACATAGGGAATGTTTCGCGTTTTTCGCTATTGCCTCAGTACCTCAGCAAATTATCAAATACATACTTAGATTTTCGTTGTTCTTCAATTTAAAATGCAATTTTTTTCAGTAGTAGCCAATTGTCTTCCTCCAGCAAGCTGCATATGAGAATCTCTTAGGTGAAATAGCCACGGGGCTGTATGTCAACTTTTCAAGAATTTAATTGTTATAATTTCATTGCTATTGTTGATAGACAATGTGTCAAAGATTGGTATGGAACCACTTCACTGTTTGAGTGTAAAATTATAATACAAGCATATAAATATACAATAAAATCCTCTGTGTGTATGTATGCATATATAAAAAGATAATGAGAAAATGTTTTTAAGCAGTACCTAGTTAAAAAATATACAAAATAAATGTTCAGCAATATTTAGCTCGCTACATTTGCCGTGAAGAGGGTAATCATTCATAATACTCGTAACTCTATTAGTCCAAATATAAAACACACGTACTTGAAAATATGCAATTGCTTTGGAGGAGAATCAAACAAGAATGCTTCATTTTTATTTTAATCATATTAAAAGTATAATATTTATAATGCTTAATATACAGTCGAATTGATTAGCATCGAAAAATTGAATAAATTTCCTTCGGCGTTGATGGTACATACTATGCATAACAGCTTTCGGTGGGTGGCGAGTCGCAATTCGACAATTTTTGATTAAATAATTAAATCAATGGAAGAAATGGGAAATGTTTATTTCCCATTTCCTCCATTCTATTTTTATTTTATATGAATGAAGAGAAGAAGAAAATCGTGCCATATCTGTTGGATAATGAACCATCCTTTAAACGCTCTAGAAATTATATAATTCAAATTTTCCTGCTGTTTAAGTCATATAATAATAATAGTGCCTCAATGACGCTACGATAAAGCTTGACCTTGTCCTATTCCTTCGACTATACATTTAGGAAGTAAAAAAATCCATTCCTCCACATAACTGTCGCAAGTTGAGCAAGCGAACGAGAGACGTTATTCGGCTTCATTTGGGCGGAAGCATTGGGAATGGTTGAAGCGGAATAAAAGAATGGCAACGGAAGACGCGAGTGCGCTATAGGCGACAGAAAGGAGGAATGGTTTCGGGCGGAAGAGGATGAGATTGAAGCCATAGGGAAGCAGAGATGGTTTGAGAAGGTTAGGGGTTGTCTCGTGAAAGGGTGGAATCGCCACGCATTTCGGGAATGGAATTTCTAATGCAGCATCCGGGTTTTTGATGGTCACGACGACTGCTGAAAAGCAGTGAGAGAGATGCGGGGGAAGAGGTCGAAAGAGCAGGGAAATGGCTCGGGAATTGGGATTTATAAATGGTGGCATTTTAGCCATTTGAAAATGAGGTGAATGGGACGAGGAGGGAAAAAGTCGCACGAGGGGGGAAGAATGGAAACTGTAAGGGCAATAGATAGTTGGGGAGGATGAAAGGCCGCGTAGAGGACGAAAAAAATTCAGCTGGGACATTTTGAATGGAGAAAAAGCTAGGGCCACTAATCCGTGAGCCCTTTACCTTTCTAGTGTTGAAAAAACGCCGTGCCATGAACTCATAATAACCCTTCCCAAATAGCGCCTGATTTGATGTTCAAGCGAAATGGTCGAAATTTTGAAAGAGTTCGGGATGAATCGGAGAGCATCCTCTGGTAATTAGCATAGAGGGAGTGAGACAGATGATTGGGACCAAAATGAAAAAATGTAACTTTTTCTTCTATCTCTGATGTAAAAGTTGGGTTCGTTAAAGTCAGCACATATCTTATTGTTGTCTCTGCAGCCGTTTAATTTTTAAGGCGCTTATTTAGGAAAATATTGTTGTATTTTGGTTCGTTGGAAAATATGCTGTGAACGGTATATATTATATAGTAATCTAAGAATCATAAAAATGGTTCAGAAAGACACTTTTCTACGTTACATCTTTGAAGTTCAGGAGAACTGTTTGCTATATTTAATAATTTATAAAATTATGTCAAATTTTTATATCTCTAAAAGTATTCTTTGAGCAAACTAACCCACTTAATATAGTTTTCACTTTCAATGTATT
>KZ308418.1:1690704-1711522 GCA_000376725.2 Ladona fulva
ACACATTACATCAACTACTATAATTAAAATACATCATTAAGATATTTACAATGTATCCAGTACTATGAACACAATACAAAAATAGATTCATATATAATACAGTGTCAATGAATAAAAACATAAATGAATTACCACCCATCCACAATATCAACACATTACATCAACTACTATAATTAAAATACATCATTAAGATATTTACAATGTATCCAGTATAGTACTACGCTAACTAACATCAACTATATTAATTTTATGTACAGAATTAATTGTCATGCAAGACTTTTCAGGGTTCCTGATAGGCCTTCACGGCTACCGTAGCGTTTATCGGCTATTTATGGTCCCCTCTTGAAAATTTACATCAGCATTCCTTGGCAAAAAGTTTTGCGCTTAAATTTATAGGAACAGGTTATCATGGAGTCATCTTCTTCTTACATTCCAGGTTTCAAGAACGATACCGAGATGAGCTGGTTTTGTCTCAATGATGGATTCCTGCAGCGAGATATTAATAAGGTATTTAAAATTTAAAATATTTCAATACGCTAACAACTTTAGTGGTCTTCCGTTACCACCGTACATCATATGCTCATTTGGAGTATACACCCCAGCGTGTATGGAAAAGTTTCGAAATTCTACAGTCCCAGATGTTAAATTTATCGGGGGGCCATTCGCCGATTCCAGCCAGTAAATATGAGTATTATCCGGCAAATGAGAGCATATGACGTTCAACGCACATTTACTTTAACCTATGGATGGCTTTTGGACGTGAAAACTCCTTTGATGCAGCTTTCAACAGAGATAGTAAAAGGCGAGTTTCAATGGATGGAAATGGATTCTGGATCTCACTATGTAAACAAAAATATGAACAGCCACGAAATTTTCGTTCGAATAGTTTCGAGAGCGAGAGGCATTTGAATGTAGCGAAGCTAAACGTACACTGTATCGCGTGGTCCACTTTCAATAGACTGCGGGAAAGAGCGGAATGGTCATTTTACCCATACCTCAGAGTGTGCGATTCGAGTCTTCATGAATAATTAATTCACTCGTGCGCCACCTCGCAGATGGATTTTTAAAAAATTATTCCTCGCAGTGGATCGACTTTTTGTGCAATGAAAAAAGACTATATCGGTTCGTTAGTTATAAGGCTATGGAAATGTCCGCGGGCACGATGGAGTCCATTCTTTTGCTTTCACTCCAAAGTCCTTTTTGAGACTTATCAGGGATAGGAAAACTTTCGTTTAATACTGTGGACAGGTGTACCTAACCTTTTCAATATATTGCATGCATGGGACTGTATTTTAGCTCACTAAAACCAGGTATTCTCACAAGGGCATACTTGAACTCTGAGGTCGAAATTGATCGTCTGATTGAATTAATATTATATTTTCATAAATACGTTGAAAATTATTAGTTTTTTATCTTTAATGATAATATGATATCGGTCCGAAGCATTTGAAGACGCTTATTGGAATATCGATGGTCTTATTTATGTGAAATAGTTTTCTACACTTAGGATATTCGGTCGAAAAGACAGTTTTAATGAATATTATGCTGAATATCTTGAAATATAATCGCCTTCCTAACTAATGGTAGATATTACAATAGCAAGTAGAAAATGATTTGCTAAACGAAAAATTATGGGTCACGAAACAGCTTCTTCGTGCATTTACTGTCTCTGTACTGTTCATAGCTATGATAATAATGTATGAAATTTAATGAAATATTAATGATGGTGTATATCTCGGTCCATCGTAGAATACACGAAAATTGTTCTTATATCGTCAAGATTCTGCACTTCAGTTGAATTTTATAACCTGTATCGTTTTACCTCAGTGAGGAAAACAATGGCAAACTACTCCACGTCTTATTTAATAAGTCTCATTCCCCTTTCAGAAGCTCTTGATTTAGATAGCTAATTATTGAGGGATTGTGGATCCAACTAGGGAATCTAAGGTCGAGAGCTCGACTTCTCGACATTAAGCATTATTTTCCGATTACTCAGAGTATGCGACCGAGTGTCAAGTACCAAAATTCAAGTTATGTACCTTCTAGTGAAAAATGTCTACGTTTTTTTCCCCTTTTCTCTTTTATTCAACGAGCGTTTCGTTTTCTTTGGGATCCGTAGGCATTTCAACGATTGACTGAATTTAAGTTTGTTTCAGCCGAATGAATTTTTCTTTTCATCGAAGACAACCTGGTATTAATATCAAAGTAGAGCCACGTTTCCTAGAAAAATCGTATAAAATACACAATAACACACCATAGTTTGTAAATAAAATATTTCATTTGTGCATGTCACTTTAATTTGTTGCAAAGTAGTATATTCATTTTATTCAAACTCAATTACTAATTGTAAGATAAGAAGCAAATTAAACTCAAATACATAAACTTTTCTCGTATTTATTAATTAAAATTTCATTAATAAGAATGATACTTACATTTATAATGCAGATATGATATCTTTTAATCAACATGATTATGAAAATTCTGCAAGCAGTAATTCAATTTAAAAGAGTACCATTTTGGAAACTCGTAGTTCCCGAGCAGTTGAAAACCCCAGTATTTTGATTTCCCCAGACCCAACCACACTTAACCCTAGACCCCGGACTGAATACTTCACAGACTAACATACGGGAATCATCCAATAAAACATCAGATCTGCGAGCCTACTTTGATTATTGTTCTTCCGACCCGATCGGATAAAGCCTCTCCTCCATTTCCCCCCTCTCCTTTTGAAAACCTCTCCATTAACAACAACGTTTCATCGATGTCTGTCTTCCAATTCTTCCTCGCCAGCCGCTATTTACCTATTTCTCCCTTTTAGGCCATTATTCTCTCGAAAACACTCGTGCCCCTCCCTCTCCCTATTCTTTCTCCACCCCACTATTGTTCTCCACCTAAAACATCTCTCCCTTCACCCCTTCCGAAACCCACCCCATTTTTCCCTCGCGTTGATGACAGAGGGTGCTAAAGCATTATTTCACGGCCCAGGGAAATTGCAAGCCACGGTTATTACCATTATTATTCACAATTCGGGCGAATCTCCCTTTCCCTCCTCACCTCCATTAAAAAGAAAAAAAGCGCTTTAAATCTCTCCATCCCCGACAGACCCCTCCCTACCGGTCCGCCCCCGCGGAAAAACTCACCTTCCGCCTCTTTCTGCTTCCCTGGGACCTGAATATCAAACGCAGCTCTGTTGACACGGGTGCTACGGCGGGGACCAGTTTGGGGGAAGCGGATGTTATGCGAGATTGCCGTGTGGGGCCCCAAATGGTCTGATCGAAGTCCCTCCGCACCTGTTTCCCCCTTGTTCGGAGGCTGGTGCCACCCGGGGCCTCTTTTCGGTTCCGCAGCTTTCTCCGCCTCCGCGCATTTTCTCCCCCCGATGCTACGTGATGCAATGACTCATAATAAAGGCCATTCGGTAGGACTGCTTCGTATGATTTGCTGGAAAATTTCGTCGCGATTCTTTTTATGAGTCGTATTTCAATGCAGGCTTGCACTGGTTATGTGTGTCGGAGTCATTGTAAAATTCGCGGGGAATAATCAGTGGCTGCACGTCCAAATCCGATGAAATCCTTTCAATGAGATTCGATGAAAATTTCAAAATTACCGTCGGTACGGTGCATACTATGGAGAACCGGAAAGTCGATTGATGAAATACCTTATAATTTGAAAAAGATTTATCATGTCCATTTTCTTCTATGAAAGCCGTCATTCGAGCGTGTAAATGGATTTCCATGTTTGCAGTCAGTATTGGAGAATATATTTGTTAATAATTTTGTGAGATGAATAAATTTCTCATGACACGGTTGGAAATTATTTGCAGAAGAATTAAAATGGTCTACATAGCCAAAATCGGAAATTTCATCGATGTTAGATTGATTTATGGGGTATATTAACGAGCTTTATCATAAATAATCAAAATAACCCGAACGTCGTCAAAGAATATACAAAATGTGTCTTTTAGCAATCAGTGGACACCCCGTCAATGGCTTCACGTATCCTTCTAATGATTCAATTTTTTTAAATATGAGAATGTCGAAATATATTGCGTAATAACATAATTCCGAGTAAATTATTCAAGTATGTCACTAAATTTCATTCTGTCAATTTCAGAAATTTGTTTTCAAACACCCGCATTTCAAGCTGGCCGAAGTATATACGTACCTCGCATCACTGTTAATAATGCCAATAATAGTAACGAAATCACTGCTACGAATATTGTTTTAAATCAATTTTAGTAAAATATCCTTCCCTCGAAAATGGTAATTTATAATCTGAATCACTGATATGTAGTTTCTAGTGGTGTTTCATCCTTGGTGGGCAGAAAAACGAGTTTCTTTCTCAGGTACCATCAAAAAAGGTATACTCCCCCTGCATATCTCGCCTTCCCAGATGATATCATTAGGTGCACCAAGAGATAATTTAATTTCTTATTCTTAAGAGAAAATGGCTTCTAACGTAGTTAAAAGGTACGTGTAGTGAAAACGTAGAATCATTAAATTTCCATAAATCGTTAGTATAGGATGAGCGGGTATCTTTATTCCATTAACTATCGAACAGAAAGAGATTATGGTTTGTCACTCCATGAGAAGATTTCGTATCAGGATATAGTCTCATAAATTTTATTTTAGAATTAGTAATAAGGTATACACAGTAGATATAGGCGTATTCATACAAGGTTGCCTCAAAGTATCATTAATATCAGTAACAGCCCAAGGTTCGCAGGTTTCCCAGCGAGGAACCTTTCGGGTACCAAATACCAAAGGTACCCCCGACAGCAATTTTGAGTTTGCTGTTTTCCGGAAAAGATGATACAAGTATAGTTAAATAAACAGAGTTCAATAAAATTGTTTAATTATGCAGTATATTTATTGAGGTTTATTTTTAAATCCCTGTGGTTTACGGAAGAGAACTGAAAACTGAAATAATTACAAGAATCCAAAGACGAGGATTATTCATTCATGCCCGTATATTCCGGATTTCCAATCCTACGACTTTCTTGTAGAAGCAGTGTCTTCAAGTAATATATTCGAGAGTCTTCAACTCGTTAAAAGCTCTGATATTTTTCGAATGCCAATATGACCAAAGAAGCTTATTCATTCTCGATTCAGGATTTTCGCCCTCCCTCAAATTTCGTTCTTACAAAATTTCGCCCACCACAAATTTTGCCCCCCATTTCGACCCCCGTTTTTTGATCCCCTCCACCAATTTGCTCCCCTACAATTTTATCGCCCTATACCCCCCTCAAAAATTTCCCCTCCCTAAATTTCGCCACCCCGAGCGATATTTGTATTTCTTGTGCCCTCGGGCCGGCCCTTCTCAATAGTGACATTTTAAGTCACCCCTAGGGGGCTTCGACCTTGGGCTCCTCATTCTTCCGCGGGTGAAAGGGAATATTCGCAGGTCTCCCGCAACCATCCAACTCCACTAAAGCGAATACAGGTCCGGGATGCTACTGTGGCCGCGGGTAAGCCACTGAAGTAATTCGGAGAAAATGCAGGAGATGGAAAGAAGTCGCCCCCGCGCTCAGACCGCGTGACCGAAAATCCGATGGAAGTGCCGGCAGAGGAAGAAAAAGCGGGGGAAATGCTCTTCGGGAGAAGTAAGGGATTTTGGCATGAAAAAGGCCGGAGGCGAATGAGTCGAAACGCATCTCACAGCGAGTGAATTCCGTGGTAGTGAGCAAAGGAGATTTTTGCGTCGACTATTTTTTTTCCTTATTCGAAGCTTCGCTCCTCGCGTCTTTTGCATCCTGCGAAGGCCGGGATATTTCTCTCAGGTCGCGTTTGCCAGCGGTAAAAGGAGCGCGGAGACAGCGAGGAGGGCATATGATTTTTTTCTCCTTTAAGAGAGAGTCACTGAATAACCAATTCGTACTTTTGAAGTCCTTCTTTGCGTTTCCGCCGCGATGAAATGCACGCGCGTGCGAGCATGAATACGCACCCGCTTTAATCATGCAATATTCAAAGGGTGCCTAGATGGGCGCACCCCTTCCTGCCCCGCCGAGTATTCTTTCACGTCTGCTCTTTTAACACCGGTAGGTTTATCAAGGGAAATGAACTTCAAGGGGCTAGTTTTCATTCGCACAGCATGACATTTCCTCAACGTTTCTTTATTTGGTAAATTATTGATTGCTCTTACGAATCCATGCTTTTCTAAAAAAAATCACCTTTTATAATTTACGAACATTTCTCATTTCCTTTTCTTTATCTTTCCCTCGTGTCTGTAGGAACAAAAAAAGTTTTGATCTTTCTGAAATGTAGACAAAGCATCATACATTATTCCTTCTGTAATTTCTTGCTGAATTGAATATTTTTCATTTTTATTTAGGTACAGGATAGAAAAAATGTTTTTTGGATGTCTCTATTTCCTTAGCATTGATCGAAACAATAATACGAAGGCTTTCATTCATATGTGACTGATGCTGAATAATGACACCCATTCTCGTCATTCCGTATTGAATGCTATGAAAAGTATTATTTACTGGGTCAAGTGCTGCACCTACGTGGCCTTTTCCCACATATGGCCCTATGATTTAGTAAAGATAGTAAGAGCATATCACCCTATTTCTCATCATTCCCTTTTCCAGAGTTCTGGGCTGCTAATATTGGACGGATTGACCGTCAACTGCCCCTCGGGCTGAATTCCTAACGGACAGGCAATACTAGAATGCGAGTTTGTTCTCGTGAAAGTTTTTCATTTTGTGCATTTAACTATATAATTTAATAATTTATTCGTACCACCAGCAAAATTTACTTTTATTATTCTTAACATCCTCTACAAATGTTTATATAAGCTTAGATTTAGAATATATTTAGACAGTTTTAGTGACTGTAAATCAAAAGGTTTTAATAAAAGCAGATTTGGCTTTTGTTCCATATTTAGCATACATTTTGAAGCCTGAAACTTTTTCGTCAAAGCGAAACAATCTTAGAAATCTCTCCAAAATTCCAATATTTACATGGTCCTTTTCTAGTTAATCTTTGATAAACCTATGACCATGGACTTAATTTTTCACACATGGAGAAATTTCACTCTTCAAGTAGCTTTGTCAATATTTCTGATACCATTTTCTTCAATTTCATTTGTAATCTTCAATTGCTCACTTTATCTCCAAAAAGCATCACTCTTCACTCAAGTTTCTCTGCAAATATTTCGCACGCTGCAACCCTTTCAATTAAAAAAATTTGCTCTTGCTGCTTGATATCTTCAACTCAAATGTCAAGGTTACCCGTTATCACATCTATCACATTATGGTATCTATTATGATATCATCTATCTCACCCCACTCACTTATCTCTCACTTTAATTTCTGCTTTTCAATTCACATATTTTACATCGTATCTTATATTCACTCAGAATGAATTTCTATTCCAGAGTTCCGTTGGGACTTGGTAACTACTTCAGGACGGCCTTTGGCGTTCTTTTTCATTCTGAATTGGAAAGTACCTTCCAGGAACCCCTCTGACCCTCCAATCAGAGATGAGGGATGAAAGATTTGAAATTTTAAATACCCGCACTGCTAAATTAATCGCAAGAGTTGCTCTCGGTTGTACCGTATATCCGCTGCTGAAAGAAACCCGGGTCGTGGGTTGGCCCAGAATCGCATTAATTTCCACTATCCCATATTTTACGACCTAAATACTGGTATGGATATTGTATTTTGAAAATCTCTCTTCATATTTTTCAAAATTAAGCAACTGGAGAAACTTATTTGATCAAATGAAACTAAATCTTACGAGTAAATGTATGTAGAAATTGTTCGAAAGCTTTTTATCGTAGCGGTTATTATTACAGGAAACTCAGCAATGTTGTCTTATCTTTTTTGAAGACCATGAAGATAATTTCCAGGAAAGTATTTCACCTCTTCTTCCGTAGCATTTTATTGTAACATATTTGATTAGCCGGGTCAGATGTAAATTGAATATAAAAGTTTGATTTCTAAGGAAGAAGATTCGCATGAATTCCCTCGGTTGCATTAAATTTTCCTCAATCACGTTCCAGGAACGCTTTTTGTAGTTTCATTTTTCGATCGAGCGAACTTCGCGAGTTTCACAATAAAATCACTTAGCTCTTCATTATATACTAAAGTTTAACTGAAAAGGAATTCAATCCAATCTTCAACAAAAAGAGGTTAGTACATAAATTTTGCATAAATGGCCTAATGTTCTGCAATTTCATCTTGAGGAATGAAGTAAGCCGTAACTCTTGCTTTCTTGTTTTTCAATTTAATTCAATAAATTATGAAAGTCGTCCACTTTTGAAATTGTAAATCATTTGAAGTATGGCATATTTTATAATAAAAGCTTTNGAAGTTTCCACGAAGTGAAGGCTGAGGTCATCCATTATGTTTTACAGATTGAAAAAGTTATTCAAGTTTCATTAATTCCCGCAGGTTGATACGATTTTGGCTCACCAGACGCAGTTAATCCGCATCCTGTTTAATGAAGTGGTTCTTTTCTTTATAGATAAAGCTTACTCTATGTGACACTTAGAGGATTTTCTAATCGAATATTTATAGTGACCTTATTTTCTAATGCATCACTTGAATCCATCGCACATCTCACTCATGGCCACGGGTATATTGTAATTCAGTTTTAAAGTGCACAAACTTCAGACTTTTTGCATTAGAGCATATGGGAATCGGAATTTATTTTCCCTCTTCGGATTCCCAGAGTACCACACGTCCACGCTTTTCTAGATCCCTTAAAGGTTTTACTTTGCATCCCGCCACTCAGAGCTCTTTTCAATCCGTTTCTTTCAGTGGGATTTCAATGCGCTTTACGGCCCTGCCTCGCAAAGGGGTGATCGCTTTAAATTTATGAAATCCGATTTCCGAGCATCCTCTGGTAATACTACGCGCAAACTACCCTTCGATCCTCTTTCAGAGTACCTTCCCTCGTTTTTATTTTCTTCTCATTACGCGTCCATATTCGACTGCGCTATCAAGTGCCTCTTTCCAAATTTTACCACCGCAGGATAGTTTTCCTCAGTTTCTGAAATACGTGAGTGGTAATAATTTCAGCTTTCAGAATTCTTTTAGATTCATTTCTCTGTGATCCATCATTCGAAAGATTCCCGTTGCACTTTTGAAGAAGAGTGAGCCTACCATATTACATGGCAACATATTTTATGAGAAAATTTGGGAAATGAGTACAAAAGAAATGACAAAAACTCCGTTACAGTCCGGTGAAAGCTTGTATTTCCCTCTGCGTGGAAGAAAGTTCAAAGGAGATGGAGCACAAGACACTCAAATGATTAACCCATAGACCTTTCGATCAGGGGATTGAATCGGAACAGAAAATCGTAACTAATTTCGCCGTAACCGAACCCGAACCCGAACAAAAAAATTAAACTGAAAACATTATTTATTCCGTCCCGAATTTCACTTCTAAACGATGCCATCTTGAGTAAATGAATGAAGCTAATTAAATATAAGTAACTACGATTAGCAACTGTAATATAAGTTAATTAATTAAAATTAATGAATCGCAAATTTTAATTTAATGTTTCATATTTAAATTGAACTGATCCAATATTTTGATAAGTATTTCCTTAACGTCCAGAATTTTATTTAAATTTAATTTAATTTCATGTAGTTGAAAAAAGCTTCAAATAAAATAATGTATATAGAAAGTGTATATAAACGGCCGGAACGAAAAAAAAAATCGAATCGGTTCGACGTTTGACGACGGATCGAAATCGGAACTGAAACGAAATTTAAATATTTTGTCGAAACACAGCGGAGATTGGAACGAAAATTATTTATCTTAGGTGTCATGTGACTTGATGGCTATTTAAACCCTAATTCAATGCACTCCGTTGAAGATAGATCGTCCGATCATTTACTTTGAGCAGGGGCCGATATCTTTCAACCGCATTGCACGCTGGTCTGCTCAGTTGTTTCGCCGGTTGTATAAGATGCAGGATATCCGGATAATAACAGAGGTTTCCATTTACGGGGCTGAACTTAGAGCGCTCTAGTTCTTACAAATGTTCGGTTTTGTCAAGGAAATCCTTAGTAATAATTTGTATAAAAATACATTAGCACTAGTGCATATAGTTCATGTTCTTATCACTGAGAGCATTCTCCGACTGTGGGAGAGAATTTCCTATTACGATGTAACCGATGCATCGGTTACATCGCGATGAAATGGTGGATTCCAATTAGATATATTGTTCATAGAAGTTCGCAGAATATTCTATAAACGTAGTAATTATGGAAATGAGAGAAGGAGCTATAAACTTTTCCAATTATCAAACGGTTCATATTTTAATCATTACGAAGTAAATCTTTTAGAAATGATTTAAGACTTTAAATTGGCTGTGTTTGCATTAATGGATGATTCAGACGCTTTGATTCGAATAACCAAATTATGTTTACGTTTAGGTAGGACTTAACTTGACTTTTTCTTCATTTTTCCTGGGCCAGATGGAGCCGAGTGGCACCCTCTTCCCCTGGCCCAGGAGAAGTGGGGAGTATAGGAGTCACAACCTATAAAAATATGAAGTTTCTGACCCATGATATTAAGTTTTTATAATTCTAAATTTTTAAATAGAAACATTCGCTATGTAAAGAGTAATCATCTACATCCTCTGAGGCAACGTACATGACTCGATATTTGTCTTCAAGAATTTAGTTTCATTTTAATTAAATCTATCGGAGATGTTTAGAATCCATTTAGTCCTAAAGTTAATTATTCTACAAATTTTGAGAGCTTAAATTCTCGATTATCGCAAAAAAATAATAGTGAATTTCTATATGCATATAAATACTAAATCAGGAGGATTCGAACAATTCGGTATGTTTTTCTTTTTAAATTAGGTAATAAAGCACCCAAATAATAATAATGACTTAAAAGTTTAGTTCGAAAAAATGTTCGTAAAGTATTTCTTTAAAATCACAGATACCAATTCTCAATTACCTGCATTACTTAATGTAAAGAACTTAAAATTTCGATCTTTTCATATTTTAAAAACGATTCCTAAATTCTCAACAACATTACTCGGTATTTTCGTATTTAAATTTTGAAAATGACTGGTTTGGAGAGGAATTTTGTGGAATAAACCAGGAAAATCGGATTCAAATTCAGAGAGTGGATTAAATCGTAAAAAATCTCCTCGTAAAGCCTTACAACTTTAGCAGTTGAGAAACTTCCTCATTTCCTGCTGCACACCTTGGAGCGAAATCCCGCTTTAAAAGTCTCCCCCGTTGTTGTTTCTCATTGAGGATTCCGTCGCGAAATAAAATTATGTATTTGCGGTCGTAATTGAGTTATCCTTGCATTCCGTGCGCATAATACCATTGAATTTGCATGCTCGAGCGTGGCTCACCAGACGCAGTTAATCCGCATCCTGTTTAATGAAGCGGTAAAGTGGACTTCAAGAGAAGGACGACGGACTTTGAGGGAAATAAGGTGATGTATGGGTGCATGTCTGTAGGTGGTCACTCACGAAGGTTTAGTTCTAGACCGCGGAATTCTGAAATTTCTAACAGGAATAGTTTGTCGCAGGGGTTTCCAACTACTACCATGACGCTTACCATGTATATTTTGAAAAAATTCTTACCGCTAGTTCATACAGCCCATTTTTCTCATAAAAACATGAAATTGATATGGGAAGGTTTTACTTCGTGGAACGCAATGACAACTGGTAAAAACAAAACTTAGTAAGCTCCAGAAGATATTTTATTACGGCCAGTTTCAGTCATTGACGGCCATCACCAAGTACATATTACCAATATCACAGCATATTATAAGTTCATGATGTTGGCCGTCAATGGCTGAAACCGGTTGCAATGACATATCTTGTGGAACTTACTAAGTTTTGTGTTTACCAGATGGTTTCACGTGACTTAACGTAATTTTTAAAATTTTATTGTTCGCAATGTATCCTTCAAATGTATAATTTTCCATGATTTCCCGAACCTCTAAGCTCTTTCCCGTGCCATCATAGGGACTCATACCAGCTCTTAAGAGCCCCGCGTTTATCGGATAATGGTATGCTTTTCATATGCCCATCATGCGGGACTGTCTCGTCCCCCCCAGTGCTAGGGATACCATTCGTGACATTAGCAATTAAGTATTTCCTTAACCATGACCAAAGGAAACATTTGATCCACTAATTGTGTTTTAGCGCTTTAAGATTGTACACTACGGTTTGCTCTTTCTTTACTTACAGTCTTTAAACTATACTTCTTCTAGGTAAGGACAAACTGCTAATGAACATGGCTTTAGTCATATGCATTTGCACATTGTGAATTATTGCAAGCCCATACCGCGACACGTACTCACTCACTCGCACTCACATTAATTTAGAAATAATTTGGATGAGGGCATACAGACGAAATATTGGCTTTTCTAAGGAAAGAAATGAGTGGTTTAAAAGCAACTATACTCTTCCACTCCAACCTGAGAATGTTTTCGTTTGCACTTTCAACAACTTCTCTCAAATCCAACGGAAATTAAAGAATTTTTTTAAATTTAATTTTAATTAATTTAAATGTTTAAAAAAGAAAAGAAAAAAACAGTATCTAAAATGTATATTGATTATCAAACGGTTGGAATATTGTTGGAATTCTTTTCCATTCATTATACTCCGGTCTTCCTACAATTTTTATTTATTTATTCATTACATCAGCATTTTACTTAAAGAAGTGTCCTGAAACCTTCGAAAGACTGCTCTGTGTCACAAACTCTTGTAGCCCAACCGCTACGCCTTTATTTAACATTTACTGTTGTGGCCATCTTTACTGATAATCATCGAACATTAATTACACAGGGAATCCCCGAGAATCTCTTTAAAATACGATTTCCCCTTCTCGATTCTCGAAGATTTCTCTAAGAATCTCGAATTTGGTAACCCTAGTTGTGTTTGAACCATATACTTTATATATAGTTTCTATTGTTGTTGATGGATGGATTGATGGAAGTAGTAAAAATCTATCTATCTAGAGTTTCATACTAAGGAAAAATTTGATTTTATATTCCCCCTTGCTTACTCTATAAGTAAATTTTTTAATTATCGGATAATTATAAAATTCCATTCCATCCTGATTGCGTAAACAGATCTCTGGTTACTTGTCAGCTTGCAGTACATTTACAAAGTCTGGCATCTAGGATTATAAATTGGATAATAGAGTGAATTCTCGCAAGAAACGCTTGATGCAACTAATTTCACCTTAAATATTTAATTCTAATTGAGATAAAAATGCTAGTATTAGCTACATTGAATTTCCGAATATTGAACTTTTGATCTAGTCCCGCATCTCACAGGAAAGTTTAGCTCTTTTCGAGTTCTGGTACCCTTTATCTGCCTACCATAAATACGGGTAACCACACAAGACCCCATAAGGATTGTAGGAAATGAATATATTAGAAGGAAAAGGAATACCAACTGAGAGGAACACGGAAAGTAGCGCGATAATTATTGCATCATCCGATTAAGACCCCTTCCTTCGCTACAAGCTTAAATCCAATTAAAACTTGTGCGCCGTCGAAAGTGGGACGCGGCGTCTGAATTTTACCGGACTTGGGTACGTTTATGCTAAGCACTCGTAGTGAATTAGTAAGCAGCGCTCAATTTCTATATTGGCTGAGAGGTCGCGAGGATGATATCCTTAGGGATACAGAGTTTAAAGTCGCCGGAATGTAATGACGGCTCAGAAGTCCTCGAAAGGACGGTCAATAGACGACGTTACTCGAGCTTAAGCTCTTTTTATTTTCGAGAATGGAGAGCGGAGCAGGGTGGATTAATTTAGGATAAGAATTACGAAATACTCCGTCTGAATGAACACGTTAAATGGGGCGAAAGGATGCGAAGATATCGCCGAGAGCGTGTATTACGCGAATGGAATGTCTATATCTCGGTTTATTTTATCACCGGGATTAGAATGAAGGGGTTGATATGGCCATTTTCGAATGTCTCTCTGCTTGAAGTCTCCAATGAAATATTTTCAAAGGAGATCCGTAGATACTTCTTCGCAACTTGTAATTGCTCATACCTTTAACCGGATATCTTAATTGAAAGGAAGAGGTGTTAACATTTGCGCTTAAAGGTGTGCACCTTAAAAAGCAATGATAAACAGATGTGAAAAATAGCGACATGACTGGGACTCGAACCCAGGTCTCCTTTCTACGCCGCGTCGCGGTAGTTTAGTGCTCAGAATTCCTGCCCGAATACCTGTTCGATTACTAGTTATGTCCTCATTTTTCACATTTGTTTATCTTCGGATAGCTTAAGTTTCTGTCGATTTTTTTTCTGATTTGCAATTTTAAAATGTGTTATAAAGTATTGCATTATGCGCGAGCGGATCAAGATACATTTACTTAGCTGCGTAATTGTACGATTATACAAGAAGGATCCTTTAATGTTTCATCTCTGGAGCAATAGAAATACAATGACCATCATCTACATGCAAAAAGCAGACGGCGACGTTTTACAGATTGTTATTCATTGCGAAATAAAAATAGGAACAAAATATTCCGGTTTCCACAGAACGTTCTGTGGAACGTTGTTGGAAGTTGGATGTTAGAAGTTTCCACGAAGTGAAGGCTGAGGTCATCCATTATGTTTTACAGATTGAAAAAGTTATTCAAGTTTCATTAATTCCCGCAGGTTGATACGATATTGATCCGCATTTTTCCTCGTAACAAATGACATTCTATCAGTAACTAAGCATTAAGTACAATTACGGGGATGATCACATCCGGAGTAGGGATAATGAAGCAGTAGAAATAAAGAGAAGGAATTTCATCTTTTAGCAGTATCATCGATCATATTTATATATGCTTTAACTTGTTCATATGAGGAACAAAATGTCTGCGAATACATGTTTTATTTCATTATTTCTGTTGTAATTATATCTGTATAAATTCCAGCAATTATTCAAGCATCGTTCAATTTATTATAGCTGAACAATTTACATTAGTTTGGCATATTTTGGGTGATGAGGAATCATGTGCCTCGAGTAATAGTATAAAATAGGAAAAAATATATGCATATAAACTTGACAAAGTTTGCGTCCCAATGCATAGAATTGCGAATATAACAAGCTATTAAAATATAAGTTCTTGCACATGAATATTTAGAAAATCGGTAAAAGAGGTAAAAATATGGCTTGAAAAGAGAAAGGGGTCAAAGTATATCCAGAGTTCCTACTGACTATGAGGTAAAAAATACCCCATTGGTAGTGAAAAATATTAATTTTGTCATATTAAACACCAGGTTGTAATAAGCGAAGTCGAAAAGTTTCAAAATAAATAAAAATATTTTTTAAGATTTTTAAAATTTAACTCTAAATAGTGGTCAAATGACCGCTAAGGTTTTTCTGGAGTTAAAAGAAGCATATATGTACGATATTCGTTATTTTAATTTCGCTTTCCGTAGAAGTTGCAGCTACAACTTGAGTTGGTAGTTGGCTTAGTTATTGCGGCCATATTGTTTAATTAATTCTCTCTAAAATAGAACTCAACCTTGGAATGAGATGGAGGTTCCAAAACAATCAGTAGGTTCAGAAGCCATCGTATTTGTTGCTTTGAAGTTTATCGAGCTCTCTCTCTGATAACGCACTAAATTACAAAATTGTGACTAAAAATGTAAAGGATTAAGGAAAAGGTGTTAACTTTGCACGGTGAAGCCGTGCGGCTGAATCCCAAGGAGTAAAAGGTGTGAAAAATAGCGACATGACTTGGACTCGAACTCAGGTCTCCCACTTTCCGAGCAGGTATTCTAACCCGACTTGCATATATATTTATTGGTTTATTATTTAAGGGAGACCTGGGTTCGGATCCCAGTCATGTCGCTATTTTTTACACTTGTTATTCCTTAAAAATGTAAACTTACGTTCGCTCCTACTGCAACTGAATACCATCAATACTGAATAATTTGTTTTATTAGCTCCCCTGGATGATGGATTAAACGCATTTCACTAGAATGAAATACTTAGATCGCTGTAGTAATATAATATTTATATCGTTTGAGTATAAACTAAATACACGTAATAATTCTTAAAGTTGTGATGAAAATGTTTATCGGCTGTCCAATTTTCCGTTCCCTCGCAAGTAAGAAGAATCCGTGTCACAAAATTCATCCAAGACGAGAATTGGGTCACAGAGCAGTGCTTAAATATGCACGCGACTGCTGCATACGTTTGGGCATAAATAAAGGGAATGGAAGACGCAAATTTCAGGAAATGGTGAATCATTGCAGTCTTCAAACTAAATAGCCACAGACCTCTATTCCGCATCTCGCATTTTCCATGCAAAAATCCTCCGCATTGGCCTGAAAGAAATACCTTCCTGCGTTTTTTCTCTCAGAGCTATCAAAACAGAATAGAAAGCGTGGGGCTATGGAGTGAGCCGAGGGGAATATATTCTGGAGACGGTGGCAAAGGTAAACAAACTCTGCCGAGAAAATGCGATAATGGAAATAAACAACAGTATTTGAATACGCGTATGGTTGCCAACAGATAAATGAAAATATTGCGTCATCTCACGTTAAGTATGAAGACCAGAAGGGAGGAATGCATAATGAAACTAATTTCCCCGAAGGGAAATTTTACAAAAAGCCTCTCAGTAAGGGAATTGAATGTAAGAAGGAATAGGACAGTAAGCAAGAGAATAATGCGTTGTATCACATTTTTACGATTTTAAGATACCTGAGATACATTTGATGGAACACTTTCTGTCAATGTAGGTTATCCTTCGACTAAATTCAATACTGATAATCAATCCTATTTTATACTGGGGAGAATGAGCCTTGAAAGTCTTCCCTTTCATCTATCCCGACGTAATTATGGGAATCGAGGCAGAGGTCTTTATTATAGCGAAAAGTCACTTAGTAAGAGGACGTTTGAAGTATGTGTGGCTAAAGGAAATTCTAAGTGAAGGGAGGAAAATGTACCCTATGTGAAAGTACTAACGCAAAGAAGTGGGTATGAATTCCTTCAACGTAGGGGAGGTTGGAATTCAAAACACTTGCGACCACACCTGATGGTATATATATGCACGGTAACGTGCCTGCAATTTCTTTGTGAGTTCTCTTCTTCCTAAATATTTTTGTAATTTATAGGCATCTATTCAGTTATCCGTCAATAATATAACGAATATTCCTTAAATTGATTTGATTTTTCTATTTAACCTGCAGCAGATAAAGCCAAGCGGCCCCCTCTCCCCGGGTCACAGGGCTCAAGGAAGGTACAGAGAGGTTTCTTACATGAAAATTGATAACTTTCTAAAAGTAAACAATAATATTTTACTGTTTCCATAGAAGTATAAGTAAACCGACTTATGAAGTAATACTGAGTTTCTGTATCATTTTTCATTACTTTTTTTGCGTTCGAGTTGTAAGATTATATATGCCTATGACTATGAAAAAATCAATCCTCTCTTATATTTAGTACCAACTTTTACAATAGCTGTTGACTCTTTAGTAGCTATATTTAAAAGTAATATTACCGGCTACGAGCTCATAAAGCGATGGCTCAGTAGTAAGACCGAAAACAGCGATGGGGCTGTTGTAGTTATTCATAGATTTCGTTTTAAAACGCTTTTCGAAATCATGATATCGGGATATCAAAGCTCCCTTAAGAGCTTAGCATCGATACATTATTACTGATATCGGAGAAGATTATAGATATATATTCTGATAGATCATAAGTATATATGCGAGACAGTTCAGAACCAGTTCGGAACTGCGGCGCATGCGCTGGATAATACCCTTGCTTCCGCGAATACCCAAAACGCGAACTGCGCATGTGCCTCAGTTCCGAACTGTTTCTGAACTGTCAGTGCTAATTCATCTTATAATTACAAGTTATTCAAAGCCAATCGGAGTCTAAAATATCAATCACCCTCTCAAGAAATTTGAGTTAAATAGAAATAACATAACAGTCATAGCATCAGAATGATCGCGCAAATGGAAAACAAGATAAAATTTAGGAATATTTATTCGATCGCGTGACTTGCGTGACAAATCATTTTTGGATGGATTTCTAAAGAGCGGATTTCATCCTGTTATGTAAACTCAGCCGAAGATCGCTGGTGATTCTCCATTACGTTCCCAAAAAACGGAATTTCATCATGTGTAAACTGTTCATTTGCCACACGCATCCATAATAGGGCTGATCTATCCTGCACCGAATAAAATTAGACGTTTAGGGCTTCGATATTCATAGAAAACTTCGACGTCCGTCCCGACCAGACATAGCGCTCCCGCCGATTGCTCACTTACCCCATCGCCGTAATCATTTCTCTAGAATCTTTTAATCCCATTAAAAGGGGAGATTTGAGGAGCAAAAATCCTCCACCGCTCTCTGTCACGCACGAAGGGATTCTTCGGTAATTGGGAGCGAGGGAAAAGGGCCATGAGATCTCGTTTGACCACGTGAATAGGCCGCTGTGCACGGGACTTCGTGCTTCTCTTTTGTAAGCGGAGAGAATCCGTTAGGATCGTGACGCTTTGGCATTCGTTCCTCTGACAGATTCGAAAAGCGGAGTCATCTGGCGAGATTCATTGCGTGTCCGAATGCGCTCTCCGCCAATTACGACTTTCTTTTATTTTCCGCGGGTCGCGTCGCGTATGGATATGCAATGGCGGGGTGTCATTACCTCCCGACTCGGAAGTGCCCGTCTGGGTAAAGTCTACCCCCTGCTCAATAAGGGATAAATTAAGGTCGCAATAACGTTTTTTGCTAATGGTAACATTTTTTTTAGGTCGTCTAGTGAAGGCTGTTTAGCATCACTTGAACTTTAACCTCCGTAGGTCATGGGTACCGAACCAAGAATGTCATTGCACATACGCTTCGGTTTTATGATACAAGAACACGTAGGTCGTGTCCTCTATGGGAAGAGGGTTTGAAAGCGCACGTAGAACAGGAGACTCAATCACTGCTCCTGTGAATGTTTTACCGAATGAAATTTTCTCTTTTGATCGAGTTGCCCAATTCGGGTTAAATTTCAAATGGGATTAAAGGAAAATGACCTCGCATGAAAGTTATTGAATTCCTGCTACCAAAACTAAGAGTTAATATGTTTTCTTTTCAGATGTTCGCCCTCTGATAAAATACGCAGCGATACAGTTGAATAGCTAAAGCTATAAAATTATGCTAATTCTAGTGGTAATCCATCATGTAGAGTAAAGAGAGGCGTTGTTCTTTTTGCACGAAAATATTTTCACTTTATGACTAAAACGACCAGGTTTCGACGAATGAACGTCATCATCAGGTGACAGGGCATTATCCGTAAATATACCTATTTAATTTAATTAGTGTTAGTCATGAAATGGAAATATTTTTGTGGAAAAAGTACGCCTCTCTTTATTCTATATAACTAAGACTTTTATATGCGTTAAGAATATTTTGGGTGGCGTTTCGAACATTCAAGTGCCATTGCGAATAAAAAATATCGAAACGTCTCTTTGAAGTTAGAAGAAACCATTTGAAAATGTAGGTTCTTCCAGTGTGAATACTTTCTAATATCTATGGCTATTTGTACTTAATTAAATCATAGCAACGAGTTCCAAAAATGTGAAGGGGTTTATATATCAAAGCAACCGAAGCATACAGCTGAAAGAGAAACGTACCAATACATACAGTGAAGGGTATTTCCATTGAATTCTAGAATGTTAGTATATACGCAATACAATACGTTCCATATAATACAAAATATCCTTTTCAACAACAAAGAGGTAGAAGTATATTCTGAAAATGCAATTTCTCCTCGACTGAAGAGAAAATTAGGTGATTTCCACGTAATTATCACGTTGCTGGAAAAGGACTCGCAGAAAATTGCGTATCCCGTTCGAAGTAACTTTTATCGATAAATATTTGTTCCTAAAAACAAGGACTGCTCATTCTGAAATAGTTAAATATTAAATAGGGAATAGGACTTAATATTTGGAGAAACGTGCATAGAGAACGCTATGGAAATGTATTCGGGAGGCGTGAAATTACAGACACTCCACCACAAGCAACCGCAGAATGCACCATTTCTTCGCTATTAGAAATGAAGTAGGACATATGCTTATAACTACCCACACTCTGTTGCTCTCTCACATCCTGATTTACGAGGCGGCAGAATTCAGAGCCAACACGCCTAATTTATGAATAGCGCTTCTCGCCATGTGCACGCTTAAATCGCGAATGCAGCTACTTTGGTCGATATCGTTTCGGGAGCTGGGATTTCGGAATATAACCATCGACCTCATCTCTCCTCTCGCTTTTTCATCTTCTTTTTCTTCAACCATGGTCGGGGGGGGAATTAAGATATCAGAGGCCCCAGGCTCAAATATCAGATTGAGGCCCTCTTTTGGATTTATAAAGATAAAAATTTGAATATTTTCATAAAATACACACCACAGAAATCTTAGTCGCTTAACTGCGGCAGGAATAAAGAAGCATGTTTTGAATTAAAATGCATAGTCTTTCTATACATTTAAAAAGACTTATGGATAGACATTTTCGTTATATAGTTACATTAGCTATATTAATTACTCTATAAATGTATTATATGAATTTATTTAACAAAGTGGTGCCTTGGTTAACGTCGGTCTTAGTTAACGACATAATTGGTGGTGACGGGTGGCGGTAATCAGAAAATGTCTCGGGTAACGAAGCTGGCTTTGGTTAACGAAGCCTTAATTCTCAATTTAAAATTTATTTTATCATGGTGATTCTCCATTACGTTCCCAAAAAACGGAATTTCATCATGTGTAAACTGTTCATTTGCCACACGCATCCATAATAGGGCTGATCTATCCTGCACCGAATAAAATTAGACGTTTAGGGCTTCGATATTCATAGAAAACTTCGACGTCCGTC